>PVKE010000896.1:0-117776 GCA_004027555.1 Craseonycteris thonglongyai | reverse complement strand
TTTTTTTTTTAATTTAAATTCTACAGAGGAAAAAAAAAGGGACCTTTATAGAGCGAGCTGAAAGAAAATATGAAATCAAGCAAAAGGAGATTAGAAAGAAGGGACAGCCTGAGAGGATGGTGGGAGGGAGTAGGGGGAGGCATCAGAAGCAGTTGAATCCATGGTGCCTGATTTCCTATTTAATAAACTAAGTCAGATATTCATGGCTGATGACAGCTAAATCTAAAGTATAAAGGGTTAAGTACCAAGTTAGGCTTGGCACCTAACTCAGATGCAAAAGCTTCAGGGAGAAATGAGTTGGGTTAAATAAACCCAAGAAGGGGAAGCCGGGATGGCTCAGTGGGTTAAGTGCTAACTTTGCGGCCCTGGGGACCAAGGATCGAATCCCGGCCCCGGCCCGTATGGACCCATATGCTGAACTGGGGAGTGCCCCCAGTTCAGTTCTCACCGGGGTGAAGATCCCGGCTCAGTTCCTGCCCTGTGCAGCCCCGCACCCACCTGTGGAATGAAACTATGTGAAAAAACGAATGATGTGCAACTATGGAGACTGTTCTGGGCCCTCCCCCTTCTCTCTATCTCTCTGTCTCTGTCAAAAACAATAAAAATAAATCTTAAAAATAAATAAATAAATAAATAAAATAAATAAACCCAAGAAGCTGACGTGGGTAGAATTTCTTCTGACTGACCCACTAACAGCTGTGAACAGGACATTTTAGAAATGTTTTTTACTGAAATGCTTTAGTAAGGCATAGCCCCTGGAAGCAAGAACTTGGCTCTGAGGCCAGGCCTGGGGAGCAGTGCAGGCAAGTGGACAGTCAGCTGACATGGGTGGGCGGGGGGCACAGAGGGGGCAGCCTGGGTTAGGCAGGAGGTGGCAGCAGCTGCTCATCAGGATAGTTCTGATGGCTGTGTTTGCTCTCTCCTTTTGCCTACTATCATTATGATTCTGGCTTCCTGAAGGAAAACTAGAATTTAAAAAACAAGAAACAGCAGAGAAGGGGAAGCCGGGATGGCTCAGTGGGTTAGGCTCTCACTTTGCAGCGCCAGGGACCGGGGATCGAATCCCGGCCCCGGCCTGGCCTGTGCGGAACCATATGCTGAACTGGGAGCTCCCACAGTTCAGTTCTCTCTCTGTCTCTGTATCTCTCTCTCTCTCTCTCTGTCAAAAATAAATAAATAAATAAAAAATAAAAAAAAACAAAACAGCAGAGAAGCTTGGTTGCAATACACTATATATTTAAATCATAAAGCACCTAATTATGTCTCGAAGTCATTGCTGCTGGTCAGTTTCAAAGTACCTACTCTTCTGTTTTACAGCCCTGGCAGGAAGGGCTCTTCTACCATAACAAACAAAAATAACAGAAAATAAAAAACCTAACTGAGTGATACCGGGATAGCTTGGTGGATGAGTGCTTGTCTCATATCCCCAGGTCCATGGTTGGATTCCTGGCTCCGGCCCATGCAAAGAGGTATGCTGAACTGCAGTGCAACTGGTAAGCTCCAGGATGGTTCTGCGGTGAAGGTTCTTACCTCCCATGTAGGAGGCCCCCAGTCCTGCCCACGAGGCCCCACATCCACCTGTGTGGAACGAAACCATGTCACAACTAATGATGTACAACTATGGAGACTGTTCTGCCCACCCACTACCCCCCTCACCTTCTCTCTCTCTTTTTTTAAAGATTTATTTTTATTGTTTTTTGATAGAGACAGAGAGAATAGGGAGGGCCCAGAGCAGTCTCCACAGTTGACAGCATTAGTTTTCCATATAGTTTCACTCCACAGGTGGACATGGGGCTGCACGGGGCAGGAACTGGGCCAGGGGATAGGCCCCGGCAAGAACTAAACTGGGGCACACCCCAGCTCAGTACATAGGTCCGCACGGGCCCAGCCCAGGATTTGATCCTCGGTCTCTGGGGCTGCAAAGTGAGCACTTAACCTCACTTTGTGAGCCATCCCAGCTTCCCCTTTTTTTTTTCTTTTTTTTATTTAAATATATATATATATATATTAATATATTTTTATTTATTTATTTTTGACAGGGAAAGAGAGAGATACAGAGACAGAGACAGAGAGAGAACTGAACTGGGGGAGCTCCCTGTTCAGCATATGGTTCCGCACGGGCTGGGGCCGGGATTCGATCCCCGCTCCCCAGCGCTGTAAAGTGAGCGCTTAACCCACTGAGCCATCCTGGCTTCCCCTCTTTTTCTTTTTTTCTTTATGATTTATTTTTATTGTTTTTTGACAGAGAGACAGACAGAGACAGAGAGAAGGGGGAGGCCCCAGAGCAGTCTCCATAGTTGACAGCATTAGTTTTCCATACAGTTTCACTCCACAGGTGGGTGCAGGGCTGCGCAGGGCAGGAACTGGGCCGGGAGCCTCACACATAGGCCCCGGCAAGAACTGAACTGGGGGCACACCCCAGTTCAGCACATGGGTCTAACTGGGCCTGGCCCGGGATTCGATCCTCGGGCTCTGGGGCTGCAAAGCGAGTGCTTAACCTGCTGAGCCATCCCAGCTTCCCCTCCTCACCTTCTCTTAAAACAATAAATCTTAAAACAGAACAACAAAAAAAACCTAAGTGCACTCACCAAATGAGAGATGCCCACTGACCCAATCATCCTCCTTCTTTGACAAGAGACATGCTACTCCCAGAGTTTCCCCCCATTTTTTTTTCCTCACCTGACTCCTTTTTCATCCCACCTCTTGCTTCTCTTTCCTGACAGACCACACAGCATCCATGGTTCAGAATAAATCAGTTATTTTATTTCTTCTCAAAGGATGTAAACTTCCACTCCACAAATGGCTTTGACAGTTTTCTCATTTGCTAGCTCAGGAGGATATCAAGAGACAGTGACCTGGTTTTGCCTGAAGAGGAACACTCGGTAACTTATGCTTTAGCCCCTGATTTGCTTTCACTGTGCCCTTCCTCCCTCTTCTCTACGTCCTTGCCTACCATCTTTCCCTCATGAACATTGTCCTCACCCGGCTGTGCACTGCTATTCCCCCAGCCCCCTCCCTTGCCTGATGTGAAGATGATATAGGTATAGGGCATCTGCCTTCAACACCTGCTGGCAACAGAAAGCATGCGGCCTCTAGGAGTGTTTGCTCTCTATTTAAACAGATTAGTCCCATCACCTACCCTGAGGAGTCAGATTTTGGTGTTTCTGAACTATGTGGAAGGAGGAGAAATTGTCAGACATCACCTACAGAGCTCTGTCCCTTGGACGCCTGAGAACTGCCAAGAGAAATTAATCTTCCAGCTATTTAAGGCAATTTCTTTTCCATCATCCTTTGTCAAGAGGACTGCACTGGGAAATGAATCTGATGGGAGTCCCTGAACTGGTACACTCCACTCAGCAGCATCTCTACAATGCTATGTGGCATCCATCATCCCCCCACACACAGAGACATACAACAGCACTGCAAAGCCAACTCCCCACCCATCCCCAGCAGCAAGAAACCGCACTGCACACAGGCTAGCACTGGGCCTGAAGACTTGCAGTTTTCCTCTACCTCTGCTCAACTTTCCAGAAAGCCTACCATAAATTGATCTCTTCAATGAAGCGAGTCTTGCTTTTACCCAAGATCCAGGAAGCGAAAGAAAACAGAAAAATGCCAGAAAGGACGCGAGACTGTTGGTTATGCACTTTCTTGCTGGGACATAAGCACTCAGTGACCATAGAATAGGTATTTACATTAAATAGCCAGACCACTGCCAAAGGCATGTGTGAGACAGAAACAGGGCAAGGGCAGCTTTGCTTCAAGACCATCTCTTCTATCCAGACTGACTTTTTTTATTTCCAGGGGCTAAGAGCCTAAGAAATCTTAATGTTCTCTGAGGTCATGTAAAAGAATTCCAATATTCAACTCTCTTCCCATCCTCATGGTTATTTCTCAGGGCAGTTAATTTTCAAATTATGTTCCTTGGGGTTCCAAGAAGTGCCAGGGAATGTGTGTATGTACGGGGGCAGGGATATTGTGGGAAGTGGTTCCAGGGCAAGGGAAGTTCAATTGTTGAGGCTCTGGACCCCTCAACTCTTATATCAAACTGACTTGATTTCTTTTTTCTTTTATTAAAAAATTTATTTTATTATTTTGAGAGTGAGAGACAGAATGTATGGAGAGGGCCCAGAGCAGTCTCCATAGTTGCACATCATTAGTTTTTTTGGGTTTTTTTTTATATCTTTTTTTTTTTTTTATATTTATAGAGTATTTATTTTATCTTCAGTGCATATTTATTTTTATTTTACTTTTGACAGATAGAGAGAGAGACAGAGACAGAGACAGCTAGAGAACCGAACTGTGGGAACTCCCCAGTTCAGCATGTGGGTCCGCCTGGGCCGGAGCTGGGATTCGATCCTCGGTCCTCGGGGCCTCAAAGCGAGCGCTCAACCCGCTGAGCCGTCCGGCTTTCCCCAGTTTTTTTTTTTAATATTTTTAATTGTTTTTTGACAGAGAGAGAGAGACAGAGACAGAGAGAAGTGAACTGGGGGAGCTCCCAGCTCAGCACATGGTTCCGCATGGGCCAGGGCCGGGATTCGATCCTCAGTCCCCGGCAATGCAAAGTGAGCACTTAACCCACTGAGCCATCCCGGCTTCCCCACACATCATTAGTTTTGACTTTTCATTTCACATAGGTGGATGTGGGGCTGTGTGGGGCGGAACTGAACTGGGGTAAGAACGTATGCGCAGCTGTTCAGCATGTGTGTTTGCATGTGCCTGCTGGGATTTGATCTGTGGACCTGTTGAGCTATCCTGGCATCCCGATTTGATTTCTTCCAGGTGTTGGGATTTCCCATGAGTTCATTTTTTAAAAAAGATTCAAATTTTTTTTTTTTTTTATATTTATAGAGAGTAATTATTTTATCTTCAGTGCATATTTATTTATTTATTTTTTATTTTACTTTTGACAGATAGAGAGAGAGAGAGAGACAGAGACAGAGACAGCTAGAGAACCGAACTGTGGGAACTCCCCAGTTCAGCATGTGGGTCCGCCTGGGCCGGAGCCGGGATTCGATCCTCGGTCCTCGGGGGCTCAAAGCGAGCGCTCAACCCGCTGAGCCGTCCCGGCTTTCCCTCAAATTTTTAAACTGGTTTTTTTTTTAATTGTTTTATTTATTTATTGACAGAGAGAGAGAGGGAGAGAGGGAGAGAGAGAAATACAGAGAGCTGAACTGGGGGAACTGCCCAGTTCAGCATATGGGTCCCCACGGGCTGGGGCCAGGATTCAATCCTCGGTCCCCGGCGCTGCAAAGTGAGCGCTTAACCCACTGAGCCATCCCGGCTTCCCCAAAAATTTTAAAGAGATCTACAAACCAGTGTCCTGAGAATGACTGTATCTGTGCCTCTCACACAGTTCACCATTGGCCAATGGCTCCTCTCTGCTTTGCCTGCATAGTAGTAGGTCCAGGTCCACTCTAGCAGCTTACTAGAGGGGTTCCTGAGGTACTTTTCAGCAAAATGAATCTCCTTAGGCTTGAGTCATTTGTTTTCCAAACTCCCTTCTTCAATCTCACTAATTCCCAATTTCCCTGCATTTGACAAATGCAATTAACAAGCCTTGATCAGTTCCTGGCCAACAGCTCTCATCAATCAATAGGGAGACTGCAGAGGCTGAGGGGATAGGGAAAATGCAAGAAAGGAAGGTAGCCACAGCATGGGGAGAAGAGCCCTTATATCCCTAGACTTCTATGGACCTCTCCCAAACCCTCAGCCTCAAAACATGACACTGGGTTGTCACCCTCACAAATCACTTTCTTCCTTCTTGCTAACTAAAAAGAAGGCAGAATTGTTTATGCCCTCCTTTCTAGTTTTTTAAAGGTTTCTCCCATCAACCTTCTCTTATCTCCCCTATGTCTGTTTTTTCTCCTTAACAGAAGGCCTTGCCATCTGCTGCCATCAGTGTGGGAACCCCCTGTGCTGGGTGATAAATCAGCCATCTCTCTGCTCTCAGCAAGGCCTCTGCCCCACCCACACATACCAGTGACAATTTTGTGGTTGTTCCTGTCCAGGAGGATAAAAGCCCACTCTCATCCCTCTGTCCCCAACACACTAGAGGACCATGCTTGCCGTCACTGCTTTCATAGTCACCTTTTTGTCCTTCCTTTCACCAGGCTCCGAGCCTTCCTTCCCAATTGGTTTAAGATTCAAGATTTACCTTTTCACCTTTCTGTTTCGCATGTACCAGCCTCCCCTCCCCCAGCGCAGGGCGAGCTTTTTTCCTCTGCAGCTCTGCCTCATACAGCCCTGTGTATCTTTCCACCTCATCAACTTTTCATTTCTTGCAAACAGAATCGGGAATTCTCTCCCTCCCCCCTGCCTCTCTCCTCCTTTATTAGATTCATGAGTGGGTATATTAATGTATTCACTAGACAATGTCTTCATACCACTGTTTCCTGTAATTACAGTCCCTTCCCTCCCACTGTCCAGGCTTATTTGACTGTAAAGTACTTGGAGGAGGGACAGTGTGGACAAAAGAAACAACACAGGCTGAGGTCGAGTAGTATGTAATGTTAACATCCAAGAAACTAAAACAAATCATTACCTCTGCAGTAGCTCATTAACAACTGGTAACACACAGAGGTCAATGCACCAGAGCTTAAAAAAAAAAAATCAATACAATCAGGGACCCCTCCACTATAGGATGGAGATATCCATATTACCAACAACAGTCACCCCAAGAAATGCAAGCAGCCATATCCACCCTCTTTCAGGGGGAAGATCCACTGTACTTCTCATGCAGATCAGCTACATTATCACTGGAAACTCTGATCCAGCCATCCTCGCGGACATGGTAGAGGTTGACAGCACCTCCTGAGTAGGCATCTCTATAGGTGGCTTGGTAGATCGCTCGACGGGCCAGATCATAGGCCTGTTCCACCTCCAGGTCATAGGAGTAACCCCGATCCATGACCCCATATGCATACACAGAGCCAGAACCTACAGAGAAGGTGGCCCCTGAGATCCGGTTTCCTTCACTGTCCACATAGTAGAGGCCTGGAAAGACAGATGAGGTTAGCAGGAAAACAAATGACCATCCCTGTTGACATCTAATTTATCCTCCAAGGAAACAGCTCTCCATCACTCTTGAAACCCAGAGAGACCAACAGAAATATAAGAAAAAAAGCACTTTCATAAAATTACTTTAATAAAAGCTGAAGGAATCAAATTAAATATTAAGACTCTGGGATTCTACAACACACCACTCCACCATACCTCACATTGTAGTAACTGCCTTGTCTGTCCTCCCTGTACAATCAAAAAGTATAATTCAAATGACTTAAGTTTTAAGAACAAGAGCTTCAGACACTATGGGAGATAATATTTAAAACAACCCTAGCCCTCAAAGTTTAAACTATGTGGGAAACAAGACATATATCACATAGCAGAGAATAAAGTCTATAGTTTCAGATCGTATTAGAAAAATCTACACTGTCCAATATGGTAGCCACTAGCCACATGTGACTACTGAGCATTTCAAAATGACACTAGTATCACATGATGAAATATTTTGGATCTATTAGGTTAAATATACTATTTAAATTAATTTACCTTTTTTATTTTTATTTATTTTTTTTAATGGATTAAAAAACAATTTATTTGTTTTTGACAGAGAGAGAGAGAGAGAGAGAGAGAGAGATACAGATAGAGACAGAGAGAGAGAGAACTGAACTGGGGGAGCTTCCAGTTCAGCATATGGTTCTACACGGGCCAGGGCCGGGATTCTATCCCTGGTCCCCGGGGCTGCAAAGTGAGCGTTCAACCCACTGAGCCATCCCAGCTTCCCCATTTTTAATTTTTTAAATGTAGCTACTATATTGTTTAAAATTACACATATAAGGGAAAGCCGGGATGGCTCAGCGGGTTAAGCACTTGCTTTGAAGTCCCGAGGACCGAGGATTAAATTGCGGCTCTGGCCCAGGCGGACCCACATGTTGAACTGGGGAGTTCCCACAGTTCAGTTCTCTGTCTCTGTATCTCTGTCAAAAATTTTTAAAAAAATGTTTAAAATTACACATATGGTGCACATTTTATTTCTATTGGACAGCACTAGTACAGATCAGGGGTTGGCCATGTCTTGTTTTCATAAATAAAGTTTTATTGGAACACAGCCAGACCTGTTTGTGTATACGCGTATACTATCTGACTGCTTTTGTGCTAAAACAGGAGTTAAATAGTTGAGACAAAGACCATGTGGCCTGCAAGCCTAAAATATTTACTGTTTGGCCCTTTATAAAAAAGTCAGCTGGTAACCTCTGGTATAGATGAAAATTTAGAAAAAGATTTTAATACAATTTTTGTTAATTCCAACTGCCTGCTTGACCTCTGCAACAGGATGCCTGTCACTGAGTTCAGATTCAAACTTCCTGTCCTCAAATATTATCAGTGGTTCTCCATTACCTACCAAACTCATCTCTCTTGTGCCCCACTAACTCATAATTCCTCCTATATTTTCAAATTCTGCCAATGGATTCACTAATCTTTTTCTTATTTCAGTGGTTCTCAACTCTCCCTATACATCAGAATCATGATGGGAAGCTTTTTAAAAAGATGCCTAGGATTTACCCCAGGTATTCTTTTTCAATTGGTCTGGGATGGGAGAACAAGCATAGGGCTTATACTTTAATGTCTACCTCAATCCAGCTCTTCCTCAGTTCCATTGCTGCTACCTTGCTTAGCTGGTTCACATCTGGTTCCACTTTACTTTCTGGCTTTATGGATCACTATTCTTCATACACCCTTAGTTCCAATTAAACTGGACTTCCAGTTACTCCCCACAGAACCTCATGCTTCTTATCTCCCTTCCTTTGTTCACTGTTTCTTTCCTCTCATTTTCACATCTCGGATAACTGCCACCTATTCACGAAGTCTTTCCCAATTCCTCCCATCAGAAGTAATCATCTCGGGGAAGCCGGGGTGGCTCAGTGGGTTAAGCGCTCACTTTGCAGCGCTGAGGACCAAGGATCGAACCCCAGCCCCGGCCTGTGTGGACCCATGTGCTGAACTGGGGAGCTCCCCCAGTTCAGTTCTCTCTCTGTCTCTGAATCTCTCTGTCAAAAAATAAATAAATAAATAAATAAGAAAAAAAAAAGAAGTAATCATCTCCTATTCAAAAACTCCTTCAGCATTTTATTGGTTCTTTTCCAAATGATATTCATCTTATTAAGCAAGCCTTGTATTAAGTAATTTGTGATCCTTTCTTAGTTTCTTGAGGCAAGGGGCTGACTCATCCTGAGTGGGACAGGTTCTTAGGAAGGCTTCTTGAGAAGGTACAATGTGTTAAGCTCTAGCTTCCTGGGCTTTTCTTGCTATCCAGCTTCTGTACTCTCTTACACTGTTTCCATCACCTGCAACAAACCAAATAGCTAAGAGTTCAAAGCAGCATTTCCACAGTTGCTTCCCTGGCCCACACAAGGTATACAGAACTGTTCTTTCACATCTTTCAAAGAGAAAAGCGACTCAATTTCCAAAGTAACATACTGAGCTCCTCCCTCACATCCACCGTTTAATCTCCTTATTCATCTTCCATTAACTAGGTGAACTGATATTCTCCAAAGTAAGTAAAAAAGTGGTGGGTATCCTACAATTGTTCAACAGAGGAAAACTAGGCATTTAGTAAGCAGGTAAATGAATGAAATAAAAACAAAAGGAGGAGAGAATACCTATTTTCAAGCATCAAGGGGGAAAATTACACAGAAAGTGACTAGAGAGGAGGTGACATCAGATCCAAGGTTGAACTTCCTGACAAAGATTTTTTATATTGGAAAGGAAATTAGGCTAAAAAATGTCTCTTCAGAGATAACAGAACAGAACCTAGGATGAGTATACCAAACAAGAAAAAGAGATGAGTGTCAAGGCCCCTTCTAGGCTAAAGACCCCATTAAGGAAAAAAAGAAAGAGAAATGACTAACTTTTGAGTAGCTACTTTTTATATATTAGTTTTGTGGTCCGATACAGCAGCCATTAGCCACATGTGGCTATTGAGCACTTGGAAAGGGGCTAATGCTGTATGCCAAAATGACATTTTGGGTATTTTGGATTAAATGAGGTGTTAAGGGGAAGCCGGGATGGCTGAGTGGGTTAAGTGCTCACTTTGCAGTGCTGGGGACCAAGGATTGAATCCCGGCCCCGGCCCGTGCGGAACCATGTGCTGAACTGGGAGCTCCCCCAGTTCAGTTCTCTCTCTGTCTCTGTATCTCTCTCTCTCTCTCTCTGTTAATAAACAATTAAAAAAAAAAAAAATTTAAAAAATTAATTTCACCTGTTGCTTTTTACTTTTTTAATATATGCATCATAAAATTTAAAATCACGTGTGTGTGTGGCTCATGCATTTCTATTAGGTAGCACTGACTGGCATTTTTATGTCTATTATTATGCACTTTAATTCTTAAATCGTCTTTGTAGGTCTTTATGAGAGAATAGGAAGAAAAACATTATGTGCAAGACGCTACATGCTTTATGTATATTACCTCATTTAACCAATTTAAATGATGAAACAGATTGAGAAAATACTGCATAAGGTCACACAGGTAGTCAATGACACAGCCGGTCTAACTCCATGCCCTTTCTACACTTCAGTTCCTTCTTTGAATAAAGAGAAGTGTGGAGAAACTCATCAACAAACCCCTAGCACTTATCCAAAGCTGTTTCACTTATCTGTTCATCTAACCCCTCTTCTATAGTGTGAGCCCAAGAATCTTGTGGTTGAAGCTTAACTCACCAGGGCCTCTCTTATCCCAGCCACAGATCATGGTGCCCATGGACAGCCCCATGCCTTTATATTGATACACCATGTTGGCGAGTAGCTTGGAAGCAGCTGCTACTGAAATGCGTTCTTTGTTTCGAAGCTCGTAGATTCGACACTGCCGAGCCAGTAGCCTCTCCCAGAAGCTGCAATCCGCTGCACCCCCAGCCATGGTGCCCAGTAGGTAGGGATTGATCTCTATCACCTTCTTTACTGTCTGGGAGGCAATGTAGGCACCGGCTGTGGCCCGGGAGTCCGCTGCAACAATGACTCCATGTTTAAACTGTTAAGAGAAAAACACAAAGCAGGCCACATCAGACCACAAAAACATCTCAACACTTCTTTCTGCATCAATGCAAACCCAGAACATCTCTTCGTTGTTTTATACTTCACAATTTGCTTCCCCACATATTAATGTCACTTGAGCTTCACATCAATTCCGCGACATGAGTATAAACATTATTCCCTTATTTCATAGATGAGGAAACAGGTTTAATGAGATAAGAATGACTTGCCCAAGATCATAGAGCTAGTAATTGCAAAGCTGGGCCAGGAATCACAATAGCCTGCCTCCAAGTATAGAGCTCCATCCCACCATCCCTTTTGCCATAGCGTTTTAAGTTACCCTCGCCAAGAGGAGCCACCGGTTTCCAAAACCTTTGATGAATGGGTTACAACTACCTTCGCTTTGCCAATGTTCATTGCTGCTGCGAGCTCCCCGTTTCCTGGACAGAAGCAACCTGGAGTCGCCTAGGCATCATCCCAAGCAGCTTCTCCCACATAACCCCCAGTCCCACCGCCCCCCTCTCCGACCAGAGCAAGAACCGAGGCCTCCTGGGGCAATGAGACAGCGAAACCGCCGGGGTCGGGACCAGAGGCCCGAACCTCCGTCTGGGCTTCCTGGCCGCAGCCACCGGGGGCACTGGTACCGCTAGGAGGCCGGGAAGGACGCGGGCGTGCCGGACTCAGCCCGGCTCGGTGGCTGGGTCCGTACCTTGAAGGCCAGGGTGGTGGTTCCATGAAGTATTTCGATTCTTGGCTCCTCTGGGACATCCCAGCTGGGCGCGGCCAGGCTCAGCCCATCACTGGGACTACCTGGACCGAGGTCCAACAGATCTGCACGACCCCCGAGTCCGAAAAACCCGTGCCGGTTCACTGGTAGCGGACTCTCCAGCAAGCTGGCCAGCGCCATGTCTAGTAAGGGCAAACGGAACTACCCCCGAGAAGGCCTCGTAAAGAACGTCCGGGCAACGCCTTGACGTCACAGCTTCACTGCCTATGAAATCTATCCGGGGAGGAGCCATTTTAGCTTTTGGCAACCACGCCTCCTAAAACAAGAGCTAGAAACCCGGGATCATTTTACTGAGAGGAAAAAAATAAATAAGTGGCTTCACTATCCTTAAATTCTAAAGGGATGTGGCTGCCATTTTAGCTGTGGTCATGGAAGCAGTACTGGGTTGGATTAACCTCAAATTCCTAGGAAGCGATAGGAAACGTACTGTACATGTTGAGTGAAGGAAGTGAGGCCGGCCATCTTTGAGAAGGGCGTGACTGGTTGAAAATCGGTTCTGAAACCTTAGCGGTAAATGGTCCACCCCCAGCCCGGTGTCCAAGCAACGCTTTACAGCTCTAATAGGGTACTGCTTCAGAACCCTATTAACGCGACCGAAATTGCCATTTTATTTAAGGGCTCCTTATGTTCATCTACTCTTGAGGTCATTTTCCTATGAAGTTAGTTAAACCACAGTAGTTTATGGTAAAACAACAAAATAAAAGTGCTATACCTCTTGTTTGATAGCGTTAATCACCACACTATCCACGTTCTCTAGCAGTAATAAATGTTTAAGATTCAATATTCTCTTTACTCCCACCTAGGAGAAATTCTAATAAGCAATGAAGGGTACAAAATAGGGTGACCAGACATCCCGCTTTTGGCGGGACAGTCCCAATTTTTAACAATTTGTCCCGCGTCCCGCAGCGTTTTAGAAAAGCCCCCATTTTTGGAAAGTGCACGACAAGCTAGGGAATGGCGGGAGATAGACCAAATTTTTAATCAAGAACCCCCTCCCCAATGGTCAATGGTGTCCCGCTTTACCAATGTTAAAATCTGGTCACCTTAACAAGGCAGATAGAAGAATAAAGAAGGAAAAGCAAAGGGTCTAGTTAACCCACAAGCTAAATTCCCAGTTCTTCTTTGGAATAATTGAGTTCAATAGTCATTTGCCATCTGAGAGCTCGGAGGAGAGTTGGAGCTCCATAAAAATGTACCAAGAGATTCTATAACTTAAGTTTGGTAAGACAAGGTCTTTATTCACGAATGTGCCATATTTCATTGTATCTTCCTCTTTACACCTCCCTTCAGTTTTCAACACTTTGGAAACCATAACAAACAAAGAAGTGTACAAAGGTATGAAATGGTGCCTCCTGCCTTATGGTTCTATGAAGTCAGTCAGTGCCTGGCCTTCCTTGTTGGACGCCAGCAGCAGCATCTATCAATATCTAAATTTCACTTTCCTCTGATGCCCAACTCTGCCCCTCCTCATCCCCAGCAGATTCTGCATGTGTTGTATTTTTAATGCTGAAATTTGGCAACCCTTTCCAAGTCCAACTATCAGAATGTACTGAAGCTGATCTTTGTGTCTCACACTTGAATGGTGTGGAAAAGGCAGAGTGCCTCTGTTTATTGAGCAGGTATTATTTTGCCTGCAATACAACTAGTCCTCCTTCTGACTTTTCTTAGTGGTTCTTTCACTCGGCCACAGTAGCATTTGTACAGTACCTCTTTCTTAAGGCACTTCCTTTTTCTACAATGCTTCCCACATTCATTCCATTGTAACTGATACCACCTTTGACTTTTTATCTCCTCACTCCTGAATTACTGAAATACTTGTAATTTTCTGAGCCAAACTGTATTCTCTAATTCATCCTGCACAACACCAGATAGATTGTCCTATAACACCAACTTGACCTTATTGCTCGCCTGCTTTAAAATGTACCATAGTAAAAGTTTAGTTCATTAGCCTGGCATTCAAAGCCTTTCATGATCAGTTCCCAATTTACATTTGTTCTCCTCTCCACGATCCCTACTCACAGGGCTCTCAAAAGGAGAGGTACAAATGATAAGTGCTACCTTTGGTGGGAATGTAAATGGGTACAGCCAGTATGGAAAATAGTGTGAAGGTTCCAAAATAAATTGAAAATAGAACATATGATCTAACAGTCCTACATCTGAGTATTTATCTGAAGGAAATGAAATCACTATCTAATAGAGATATCTTCAGTCCAGTGTTCATTGCAACAGTATTCACAACAACTAAGTGTCCATCGGTGGATGAATGGATAAAGAAAATGTTTTATATATATATATATATATAGAGATAGATAGATAGATAGATAGATATAGATATAGATATAGCCAATGGAATAGTATTCAGCCTTGAAAAAGAATAAAATTGTGCCATTTTGACAACATGGATGAACCTTGAGTCAGACAGAGAAAGACAAATACTGTATGATTTCACTTATATGTAGAATCTAACAAAGCCAAACTCATAGAAACAGAATAGAGTGGTGGATGGCAGAGGTGGGGGTTAGGGAAATGGGAAGATGTTGATCAAAGCATACAGACTTCCAGTATAAGAGGAATAAGTTCTGGGAATCTAATATACAGCATGATGACTATAGTTAATGATACTATATTATATATACGAGGGCTGTCTGGAAAGTATCTACGTAGCCATGAAACCTTTCTCGTTATATTGACCATGGCTAGATTTTTCCCTGGACAGCCCTCATAACTTGAAAGTTACTGAGAGTAGATTTTTAAACGTTTTCACTAGAAAAACAATAACAACAACAGCAAAACTGATAATTATGTGAGGTGAAGGATGTTAACTAACCTTATTATGGTAAACATTTTGTAATAGCATATTCTCATATTTTTCTGTGTGTAAGATACTCCCATGAATGAGATGACTCCTACTTTTCTTTTTTTTTTTTTTTCTACTTTTCTAACCCAACATTAAGAAATCAATATATGGGGGAATGCAGGGATGGCTCAGTCGGTTAAACACTCGTCTTGCAGCCCTGGGGTCTGAGGATTGAATCCTGGCCTCAGCCTGTGGGAACCCATATGCTGAACTGGGGCGTGCTTCCCATGTAGGGTCCCCCAGTTCAGTTCTCACTGGGGTGAGCTTCCTATGTGGTAGGGCCCCAGCTTGGTTCCTGCCCCAGGCAGGAGGCTCCAGGTCAGTTCCTGCCCTGCACAGCCCCACCCCCACCTGTGGAATGAAACTACGTATGTAGAAAACTAATGATGTACAATTTTGGAGACTGCTCTGTGCCCTCCCCCTTCTCTCTGTCTCTGTCTCTCTCTCAGTCAAAAGCAATAAAAATAAATCTTTAAAGAAATCAATATATGGGTTACTTCTGTGTATAAGACCACACACAAATTTTGGTCTAACAATTTTAGACAAAAAGTATTATCTTACATGGAAAAATACAGTATATGTATCAAATCATCACATTGTACACCTTAAATTCATACAATGTTGTATGTCAATTATATCTTAATAAGGTAGAGAAGGTGAGAAAAATGACAAGTTCATAGGTGAGAGAGAAGGTCAGTATAGATTGGGGTGAGGTTGGGGGAAAGATTTGCCAAGGAGTTCTGGATTCAGTTCCCTAAATACCAATGGGGTCCCATTTTTCCTCAAACCCACTGGTTCTCCTCTCTCAACCTATACCTGAGAAGAATTTTCAGAATAGACAGTACCTATTCTGAAAAGCCAGACTTTGAAGGAGAGGATTCAAATGGATGAAGGGAAATAGGAGGTAGAGTGAGAAGAGGTTGTGGTGGATGGATTAGGATTGGACCATAGCAGGCCTTAGATGCCAGCTTGGGGCAGAGAGGTGAAGGAGTGGCTTGGAGTTGATCTCATAGCCTGTCAAGGTTTCTCAGAGCGGAGACGGAGACGCAGGATTTGACTGATAACTTAGGAAAACATGTCAGTGTGGAGGATAAGATTAAGTGGAGAGATTGGAGGGTGGCCAATTAGAAGGCCTTTCAACTGTCCAGATATGACTTGATAATGGCCTGACCTAGGAAGGTAGCAATCCATCCTTATACGAAGAGTCTAAGACTTAGTCTTGAGAAAAAGGAGACATTCTTATCTCTTTAGTAAAATTTACATGTGGTCCTACGCAAAGAAAGGGAGGACTGATTCGACCTTAGTGTGACCTCCTGGTTTCTCCAGTCTTCCCATGATTCGTTTATACCTGCCTTTAGTATTGAGACTCCAGGTAACTCTGATGCCACAGCCCCACCCACCATCATGACGTCTGGAGGGTCCAGGCTTTTCCCTTTGCATGTGGGTCTGTTTCTTTGAATAAACCCATTCCCATTGCAGCCCTTTGAGATGCAATGTTTGGTAAAATATACTCCATGTGGTACTAGAAGAAGCTGCAGCTTGTCACTCTGCCCCAGTCTACTTTGTCTGTCTGAAGGGCCAGATGTCAGAATCCACCATCCCATCCCTCATTGGTCTAAGACTGAAGACTCAGCATTACGGGGTCAAAGTCAGTTGTTTCTCCAGCCTTGGAACTATAAGCCAGTCTCTTGTCATTGTGAACTATTGGGCAGAAGGGGACCAGGAGAGAGAAGGTCATTAGATCCTTCCAGCTACATCCTTACAACTATAACACGAGTCAGAGAAGCTATACTGCCGGAGAACTGTGAGGAATGCCATCTTTGTGTGTAGACGGAGGTTCATATTCACCACCAAAGCAGAGAAGAACGAGCGCTCCAGGTTCAAGTCCCCCCGCCCCCAGCCCTCAGTACCCTGCCTTTCTAGAAGGTATGGAGCCACCCCCACTCCCCCAAGGCTCTCTTGCTCTTTCCTCTTTTGTCCTTGCTTCAGTGCGTTTCTCTGGAAGGTGTGAGCTGAGCAAGCCTCATAGTTTCCCGGCCCGCACCTCTGAGGAGAAAACCCAACAGTCAGAACTCTTGCCTCGGTGGGGCCACAGCCCCCTACTCTGAATACTTCGGAGCACTGACTTGTCTTTATTCCTCCTTCTACACTGGGAGCTCTTTCAGGGCAGGGACAGCAAAAAACGAGAGGAACCCTGCTCTGCTCCTTAGGCCTCCTTTCTTTACCCAACCCCCACCCTGCTCCAGGCGCTTGGAGGATGACAGGCAGGAGACTCCTTGGGTGCCACTCAGGTGTGTCAAGGACAGTTGTCTCCCCAGCCCTGGAGACTCCACGGGCCTGGTCCTGTCTCCCATCAGCGGCCTGTGAGGAGGATGGGGCTGCTCCAACAGCCTGTCCCCAAGCCTGACCTGGGGTTAGGGAGAAGTGAAGCCACAGATCACATGCCTTTCACGCCAGTTCTGGCCGCAGCCCAGCTTTTGCTAAGCGTCCCTCTTCCCCCTCCTGACCCCACCTGCCAAGCCCTGCCTCGCTCCTTCCAACCCTCACTCAGCCGCAGCCATGGCTCTGCAGGATGTGTGCAAGTGGCAGGCGCCCGACACCCTGGGACTGTCACCTCACCTGCCTCAGACTGGCGGCTGGGCTGTGCCCCGGGGCTGTGACCCTCAAACCTTCTCGCAGACCCAGGGCCCCAGACTGGCTCATGGCACCACCACCCTGGCCTTCCGCTTTCGTCATGGAGTCATTGCTGCCGCGGACACTCGTTCCTCCTGTGGCAACTATGTGGCGTGTCCGGCCTCGTGCAAGGTCATTCCCGTCCACCAGCACCTCCTGGGCACTACTTCTGGCACATCGGCTGACTGTGCCACTTGGTACCGGGTGCTGCGGCGGGAGCTGCGGCTGCGGGCACTGAGGGAGGGTCAGCTGCCCAGCGTGGCCAGTGCTGCCAAGCTCCTGTCAGCCATGATGTCCCACTACCGTGGGCTGGATCTGTGTGTGGCCACTGCCTTGTGTGGCTGGGACCGCTCTGGCCCGGCCCTCTTCTATGTCTACAGCGATGGCACCCGCCTGCAGGGGGACATCTTCTCCGTGGGCTCTGGGTCGCCCTACGCCTATGGTGTGCTCGACCGCGGCTACCGCTACGACATGACCACCGAGGAAGCCTACGCCCTGGCTCGCCGCGCCGTGGCCCACGCCACCCACCGCGACGCCTACTCCGGAGGTGCTGTAGACCTTTTCCACGTGCGAGAGAGCGGCTGGGAGTACGTGTCACGCAATGATGCCTGCCTGCTTTACTCCGAGCTGCAGAAGCAGCAGGAGGAGGCGGGGGAGGCCAGCCAGGCCCGTCTGCCACCCGCCACTGAGCTGTCAGAGGTGGAGAACTCGCCGTGAGGCTGGAACCAGGAGACTGTGGGGAGTGCAAAGACTCGGGGGCGGGTGGAGGAAGGGGTCCATTATATCTTCACTGGGGCTCCCACCCTCGTGCTGGCTGGCTTCTTTGTTCCAAGCCTCCATGTCTGTCTGCCTCCCAGAGCTATGGATGGCTCTGCCCAGCACGTTCCCGTGGATGCCCAATACACCAGTTCAGTTTCCTTGTGGGGGCCAAGTCCTCCTGTCCCCGTGTCCTTACTGTGTGCGTGCCAGACGCCGTGCTAGGTGCTCACCCCTTTTTTCTTGTCATCCTCTTTTCTGTTTGTTTTTTTTTCCTGCCTATCCCCCGTCTCTCTTCTTCCCAGTTTAGTGCTTGACCCAGCTTCAGAGTCATTGCTATTTTCACGCTGCGAGGAGGTGGGCTAGCTGGAGGGGGGTGAGGTGGGGCCAGGAGCTGGAGGGCCCAGGCCTGGAGGCTGTGCAGGGTGCACACCTGCTGGGTGGTGACTGGCTTCTCACATCTGCTCTCCGCCTCTGCCCTCCCCCCATTTCACTCTCATGACTATACCAGTTACTCCTTTACTGAGTGCAGTTGTCGTGATAACTCTGAGGTACCAATGATCCTCACTTTACAGAAGAGGAAGCCATGTCAGAGGTCACACAGTAAGTGACAGAGGTGAAGCTCCAACCCAGACCTTCCACCCCAGAGTGGTGCTCCTTCAGCACCGCTCCTCCTCCCAGATCCTGTCCCTGCCCCTCCTCTGGGCCCTTGGGACAGAGCTCTGCAGGCAGCTGGCAAGGGAGGTTAGGAAAGGAGCTGAGCCAAGCCCCACCTGGTGGCCAGGAATCTGAGTGCCTGGAGGGGTGAGCCCACCTGCAGGGGTGAGCCCGGGAGCCTCATTTGCCTTATCTGCTGGGCGCCTGGAGCCGTCGCCACAGCCCAAGAGTGTGCTCTTCTGGGCCTGTCATTGCTGCCCCCCGTACTTCTCCTTCCTTAGCCCCCCTCTCTCTCCAGCTCCTTCTTCCCTTTGCCCTCCTTCCAGCCTCCCCTTCCTGTAGCTCCCCCTGGGGGATGCAGGAAAGGGGGGTGGGGGTGGCCGTGCCAGTGGGAACTGTCAGGCTAGCATCTACTCCTGCCAATCCTGGCCCCCTCCACTCCCCTGTCAGCCCCGCCTTGGAGATGCAGGCTGACACCTGAAGGAAGGTGGCTGAACCTTCTTTCTCCCATTCTGCTCCTACAACTTCCAGTCTCAAGGAAAGAGCCACCTTCCTCCCTCCTGGCACCCCTCCCAGCCTGCAGCCCAGCCCTGAGCCCCAACCCTGCACCTCAGGGCTCTTCCTCCAGGCAGGAGCTGGCCAGACAGAGACCTCCAGGTCCTGGCCTTCCGGGATGACTGGGGAGGAAGGAGGAGAGGTCAGGGAGCCCCAGGAAGGAAAGAAGTGGGGGGCAAGGGCAGGAAATTGTGGTGGGGAGAAGGGGCCGCAGCAAAGTGCCCAGTATGGGAAGACCAACCTTCCAGCCAGGGTCCAGCATCTGGTCAAGTGGCCTTCACAGCAACCTCTTCACCCCTAGCTCACCCCTCAGCCTCGGAGGAGAGGTGGGGCTCCGGGAATGATAACTGCAAGTCAGGACCCTGGGCCAGCCTAGTCCTGGAGTAGCACAGGAGGAAGGGCAGCTTTTGCCCAGGGTTCAAGTGTTTAATGGACTCAGGCACAAGAGGGTACGTCTCCAGGTGCAGAGATACGTGTGTCTTGTGTCCTGGCGTGAGTAAGCGATCCAGGATGGGTGTGGAACGTGTGTGGTTCCTGTGTACAGACAGGAGGCAGAGTGGATAAGAACGGGCTACAGGTGGATGAGGAGGGTGTCCCCTTATTGGGGGGAGAATGCCAGGGCATGCCACTTCTAGGAAAATGCTCCCCAGAGCAAAGAGGAGGTGGGGCCGGGGCTCACCCCACCAGTTCAGTACTTCCGCACCCTCCCACCCCCATCCTGAGATCCCACGAATGGGAAATGCAGGGCGGGAGTGGCGGTCCAGAGCCTGGAGTTGCCACCTGAGCCCAGCCAAAGGCTTTCTGTGAACTGCATGTAGCTCAGCTCCGTGGGGTGCTCTGTGTACCCCACCCCCACTTCCCATAAACTGGGAGGGAACATGGAACCCAGAGAAGGCAGAACAGGAGGGAAGCCCTTCTTCTTAAGTCTCCTCCCATCACCTCTCCCCTTTTCTTTTCCTTCCATGGTCCTGCCCCTCTTCATTCCTTTTGATGAGTTCTGTCCTTCCAGATGTTAAGGTATCTGAGACCAGAGCTAAGCCCAGGGGTCTTGCTGACGAGCCTGCTTTCCTATGTCCTGCGTTTTTCCCTCTAAATTTAAGGAGTTGCCAGGACTGGAGCGGGGTGTCAGGGAGGGCTAGGAGAGCAGGCAAAGGTGCACCCCACATCAGTGCATTCCTGACTACCTACGAGTGTCCCACCATGGTCAGTCCCTCCTTTTCTCCACTTATTCCTGAAGGTTTGATGAAGGCATCTGGCAAGACCAAAGGGGCAGAGATCTTGCCCTTCCTGCCCTGAACTGGAAGACCCTTGTTTCTCTCACGCCCTGTGTGAGGTGCTGCCTCCTAACGGTCTCTGAGGCCTTCAGGGGACACACAGCCTGCTCGTGTGCAGGCCTCTGGGCAGTCAGGGGTCCAGGTCAAGCCTTCCACAGAAGAAATGCCTACTCTGGCATTGCAGCCAGGGTCCTTATGCTCCCAGCACCTGCTGCCCTAACCAAGCAGGCGTGGAAGGTGTGAGAGAAGGCGTCTTCTCATTGAAGCGGCTCTTCCTGGTTGCCAGCACCCCACGCGTGGAGGAGAGGGACACAAAGACCTGTCCCAACCCACCTATTTGTGTCTACAGGGGACCTGCCTGGAGTTAGGAGGTCTGGGTGCTCCCTTCTGCGTGGATCCCTTCTCTGCTCAGCACGCTGACAGCTCCTGCTCAGCTCCCACCCGTTGCCTTTGATTCTGCTTCTGTGGTCCTCTGTCTCCTCCATTGTGCCCCATGAAGGCTAAGACAATGGGCTGGGGATGATTAAAGGTGGGGACAGCAGGACACAGGTTCAGTGTGACAGTGTCATCTCACCCTGGCCCACCCTTTCCCACAGGCCCCAGGTGAGGCTGCTCTCCTGCCCCTCACCCACATTTTCTCCTACTCTGGAGTCCCTCTTCCTTGCTTCTTAGTCTTTCATCTTTCTTTCTCTCTTCTTTGTAGCCCCCACCTACTATTCCTCCCCCCCTTGCCCACCCTGGCCAGTCCCATTATAATTTCCTTGCAGTTTGAGAGCAACAGGGAACCCAGAGAGCTGGTGGTGACAGTGGGGCACAAGTCATCGTCTCCTTACTTCCTGAATGGAACCGACCGGAACCCTCCTCTATCTAGAGACTTGAAGTAGATTGCCCCTCCAAGGAGAAAGGAGAATGAGCAGGAGGGGAGAGGCTTAGGCCTCTCCTCGGGCCCTTCAGCACAGTGACAGCCCATAGGGACACCTGAGTGTAGAAACAGAACACTGCCCCAGCTTTACAAAATAAAGTGTTTGTTTATTATGAAATTAGAGATGGATGCCTCTCCCCTTCCTCCCTCTTTCCCCTTCCCTAGCTGCCTCCCTCTTTCTGTCCCCTCCCCTTCCCCTGGGGCCTGGGAAGCACACAAGACGATGCCCAGAGCTACGATGCCAACAGCCGGGCAGAGCTCCAGGGAGGCGGCCACGTGGTGGGCTGGAGCTCTCCCCTGGGAGGTTGGCTGGCTCCCTCTCTCTACTGGAGGCCAGGAGAGCCAGGATGAGGCCATGAGTGATGGATGGAACCATGCGGGCAGGTCTGCAAAGACAGGAAAGCCTGGTGAGAGGTGGTGAATAGGGGAGGTCTCCGGGCCACCAGTGCCCCATGTGGTCTAGGGGCACTGACCTGGGGCAGAACATCCGCTGCAGGAGGGTGGGCAGAAGGCTGGAAGTTTCTCTTGCTTTTGGAATGGACAACAGGAAAAACCAAAAAGCCAGTCACAGGGACCCAGAGAGAATGGGGGCAGGTGTGGGCAGACAGACAGACAAACAGCATGTGTGCCTGGGCAAGGGAGACAAAGGGCGCATGTGTGGGAGATTTAGAATCAGAGAGACAAAAACAGCCACGGAGAAAGTGGAATCACAGTGACAGAACAGAGGGAATTCAGTGTCAGAGCTACACAACCCAGACCCGGACAGGGAGAGTGTGACAGACAGAGACAGAGATCCCTGGACAGACAACTCAGGAGGAGGGGGTAAGAAGGAGGTCGCCCTGGGGCAGCTGCGGGGAGGGACACAGGGAGGGGGAGGGCCTGGGGCTGCTGCGGCCTGGACCCCAGGGGCTCACTCAGAGGGCCTGTACAGGCCATCCCACCTTGGCCGGCAGGGGGCCAGCTCTCAGGGGGTCGGGGGCTCCTTGGCCCCGTACAGCTCCGCCAGGGTTCGGAAGAGCGGCCCCCAGTCGTCCAGCGGTTCGGCAGGGCCAGGGGCGCCGCCGGCCTCCGAGCCCAGGGAGCTGAGGGAGCCGCAGGAGGAGCCGCGGCCCTCGTAGCCGTACACTTGCACCGAGTCGTAGGGCGGCACGCTGGGGTCGTCGTCCGCCTCGCGCAGCCGCAGCGCCAGGAGCTGGGCCACGTCGGCGGGGCCGGGCGGCCGGGGCTGGCGCGGGGCCCGGGCCCGGGGCAGCACGTCGCGGCGCGCGGGCGGCCCAGGGGTCTGCGGGGCCGCCCCGTCGGGGTTCTGCAGGGCACTGATGTCGAAGGCCTCCGTGTCCTCTTCCCCGCCGCCCTCGTCGTCATAGGTGATGATGTTCTCACGGACGTCCTCCTCCTCCAGCACCATCAGGGCTTCCTGCTTCTGCCGCCGCAGGGCCACGAAGAGCACCACCAGGGCTGGGGGGAGACCACACAGGCGCTGAGCGCATGGGCTGGGCCAGAGCGGGCAGTGGGGCCCAGGGTGGCAAGCCCTCGGGCTGACAGCTGGCAAACGTGTGAACCTTGACTTCACCCCTTCCTCGCTGTATGACCACGGGCAGTTGCCTAACTTCTCCTAATCTCTCTGTCCCTTAGATGGATTGCTGGGGTTGAACCTAGGTAAAGCATTCGTCTTTTATGGTTGTTGAAAGGATGACATGAAATACCATTGATGTGTCCAGTGCCCCACAGTTGAAGCTCAACGAACAGTTTTTACGGCTTGTTACTGTCATTACAGATCTGCCGGTCAGGGACACGAGGCCAGAGCTTTTCTCCTGGATGCATCAGGAAGTGCGACCATCCAGGTACCAGGGCTCCTGTAAGCCCTCGGTGGGCTTCCCTATGTTCTGAGTCCTGATTCCTCTCCAGACCCCTGAAGGCCTGGATCCCACCTCTGTGTCCCACTGTGGCCTGACTCACCAAGCAGGGTGCCCACACAGGTGACGATGGCAAGCAGGGCCCCGGTGCTGAGCCCGGTGGGTGAGAGCTGAGCCTCAGGCCAGCAGGATGCCATGGAGCCATCGGGCCGGCAGCGGCACATGCTGACAGTCACGGTGGCAGTGCTGCTCAGTGCCGGCTGCCCCCAGTCCCACAGTTCTATGGGAACCAGGTAGGGGGCCTGGCGTGGAGGAGCAGGGCGAGAGGGCAGCAGCAGGCTGGCAGAGCCATCTGTGGGAGAGGGAAGGTGTTAGGGCACCTCTTGAGACACCTTCCCAGTAGGGTCAGTCTGGCCCAGAGACAGCTTCCCATGAGGAAGGCTTACAACGAGCCAATGTGTATAAATCTGCATCTGCTTCCCGCTAGGTGGAGGGCTCGGATAGGTGGGCAGGGGTCAGGCAGCCTGGGCTGAGGGTGGTGGAGGGAGGCAGGCACGGGCATGGTTGTAGGAGGCCACCCACCTCGGTTGTCCTGGACAGTGAAGTTGGCATCGGGGCCCAGAGGGCCTTGAAGGGAGACGCGGCTACTGTTGCCGACTTCATCTCTGTCCAGGGCGCGGATGACCTGGATTAGCTAGGAGGAAAAGGCATGCCTTGCATGGAGAGGGCAGCTAGAGGTCTGGGCCCCAACCCCTCTGTCTCAGCAGCTCACCTGGCCAGGGGCTGCAGAATCACACACGAAGGTGTCGTAGGGCTCAGCCAGCTGGGGAGCGTTGTCGTTCTCATCCAGGGTCTGGACAGCCACTTGCACACGGGAAGCCTGTGCGGAGCTGTCTGAAGCCAGAACGTGAACACATACACCCCACACACATGCGCACAATGCAGTTCACACACAACACACATAGTGTATAGCATGGAGGCCACAGGCAGCACAGAGAGAGAATGCACATGTAACACGTGAAATATGCATGCAATTTCCAATAGCAAACAATGTGAAATGAATGGAACACCATGTGCATGCCACATTCATTGTAGTGCCCAAGATATGTACAATACACAACATATATTCAATAGGAACGTGGCACCCATGATATACATACATAATAACCCACATGCAGGGCACATACATCATAAATGAAAGGTAGACAGGTTACATGCAGACAATAGCCATGAAATACACAAACACATTCATACCATGTATTTGAAGGATACTCAGCATTTAAAACAAATGTGTCATACGTGAAATGGATGTTTAATATACACAGTGAATGCATCATCACCCCCCGTATCCCAGGGTCCAGAGAATGCATTTTCATGCACAGCATTGGTGGGAGGGGACACACACACACACACACACACACACACACACACACACACACACACACACACACCATCAGAGGTTTGGAAGGCTGTGGTGCAGCACTGAGTATCACTTAAAGTTGACCTTGCAGAGGGAGGAGCTGTATGATACACCAGGGTGCAGAGCCAGGCTGGCCTGGGCCCCACAGGCAGACGCAGGCCCCTCTGCTCCCATTTCCTCATCAAGTGTCTCCCCACCATTACCCTGCCTTGCTCCTTACTGCCAACACCACCCAAAGAGAAGGGAAAATGTGCATCCCTGCACGCCCTGGTGCTCACCTCTCCTAGGCTGAGCCTCTGGTCCTTTTAGTCTCTCCCTGGGGCAGGGGGAGAACTGCCTGACTCTGAAGGTAGCAGCCTGGTGAGGAAGCTGAGGGCACTGCCTTGCTAACGGGCCTGGGATTCCCCAGACAGGATGGGGCTGCAGTAAGGGCCCAAGGCTGGCTAGTCGATATCGGGGTCCCAGGTGGAGCAGCAGGATTTGGCAGGAGGGTGAGAAGACAGTGAAGGGTAACTCACAAACACACACAGGGCTATGAATACACAGGCAGCCACAACACACACTACACACACACACATATACAGACAGGGCCACTCACGGACAGACACACATAGACTGCCATGTAACATACAGCTGCATGGACATAAACACAAACCTGTACATGGATAATTGAACACATGAGCGCAGAGCAGTGGAGGAGGTAACAGCTCAGACCCTGCCGCCTTACTGGGTCTGCCGGCTCTACCGCTTCATCTCTGTGTGACCTTGGGAAGTTACTTAACTTCTCTTTGCCTGAGCTCCTTATTGTAAAATGGGGAAGTAATCATACCTCCCTCATAAACTCCTGTCAGATGATTAAATTAAATGAATGAATGCTACCTAGACCGGTGCCTGATACACAGTAAGTAATAAACGATCTGTCTATGAACACTCACATACACAAAACAAGAGATACAACCAGCTACTTGTACCTATCACTATATGTATCCAATCACACACATGCACACATAATGTAAATGTAGTTCTACACACTCAACTATATACATGTATATATCCAATTATAGACATATACTCACAAATGTATACGTGTATGTATACAAGGGCCGTCCAGAAAATATCCAGCCATTGTCAATATGACGAGAATAGTTACATGGCTAGATGCTTTCTAGACAGCTCTAGTATGTATCTTTCACACACTTGGGATTATACATACATGTAAATGCATGTTCATACACACATATATAGCTCTTCACTGACACTGACATGTACATACATCTACACATACAGTGACAACTCCCACAGACAGGACACCCTGGGACATGAGCAGGGGTGAGAAGGGGACTCTCATAGAGGGGAGGGTCTCCCTGCCTCCACGGGCCAGAGCTGCCCAGAGGCAGCTGAACCATGCTGCGGTGACGATTGGTGACTAACAGGGTCAGGAGAGGGGCCAAGCATTCTCCCATACCTCGGGGGGGTTCCCCGAAGGACTTCCCTGGGAGCCACTAGTGGGGGCCCCCAACCAGCCCAAGAAGAGGTGCCCAGCCCTTCCTTGGCCCCCCACTTCAGCCTGAAGCAGAGAGTGGGCAGGACAGGGTCTGGCAGGGTGCAGGCTGGGGTTCATTAGGGGTAGGGAGCTACGTGGGGTTAGGCTTATTTGGGGGATGGGGACAGTCAGGTATGCGAGTGCGTTTAAGGTCAGGGGAATGCTCCGCAAGACCCACTGTGCCCAGCCCAGCTCAGCCCAGGAGAGTAGGAGGCCTTCCTGGTGGTGACGATGCAGACTGGGGACCCAGAGCACTGATTAGGGTTCAATGGCAGTAACCTCTCTTCACCACCCCCATGCCCAGGACAGCCCCTGCCTTCTCCTGGGCTTCTTGGGGCTCAGGATTCCTCACCGAGCTCTGTAGCCAGCACTGTGAGGTTGTGCCAGACACGAGCCTCGCGGTCCAGGGGCACTGCCGTGCGGATGGTGCCATCCTCGGGCTCGATGGAGAAGCAGCGCTCCAGGTCCGAGTGGGGCAGGATGGAGTATCTGGGGAAAAGAGCTGAGCTGGGGCTGAGCTGGCGGCAGCCCCACAGCTTTGCTGCTCCTTCTCCCTTCTTCCCTCCTTTCTTCCCTCCCCTTCTGTTCCCCTTGCTGGGCCTCATGGCTCATCTGGGCAGAGGGCCCAAGCTCCTGGGGCAGAATCTGTCCTACACACCTACAGCCCTAACTCACATTGGGCCCCCTTGAAAGACAAATACTTTACACCTGTCCTGAGACTCAGGGGACTAGCTTCTGGGGGTGGGGGAGGGAGACAGAAAGAGGTGGAAGGAAGGACGCACTGCCTGTCTTTCAGACTCTGGGGACCTCAGGACCTGTGTTCTAGTCCCATTCTGCTTCAGACCAGCTGTGTGACCCTGAGCAAATGGTCTAACCTCTGTTTCCTCGACTGCAAGATGGGAACGATACCAGCACCTCCCTCAGAGCCGTGACAAGGGTGCTGGCTAGAAGGTGGCTCTTCTAGAGGCAGAGAGTCCAGGTTTGAATTCCAACCCTGCCACTTACTGACTGGGTGACCGTAGGCAAATTACTTAACCTCCCAGGGCCTAGCCTCCAGAACAAGTGGGTGATGAAAACACCTACTTCATAGGGCACTTGTGGGAATTAAATGTCACCCCGTGGGTGAAGTGCTGAGGGTGTGGCCAATAATGGGTGTGATCCAGGATCAGCCGCACTCAGCAGATATGAGATTACATCTACCTTCACTGCCACTGGGGGGCGCCACTCTTATCCGCCCAGAGGGATGGGTAGAGAGTCAGGCAGTGCTGAGCCAGGTCCTCCAGTCTCCCCCTGGCCCCAGGCCCCCAGGGAGGCAGGTGTGATTTGTGATAAAGGAGCCTCATCCTCTGTGGGACTAGCCTGCCACTGGGCACATCCCTGCAGGCCTGGCCCTGCCCTGCCCCCACCTCACCTGATGGGGCTGGCTGGAGAGTCCAGGTCAGTGGCTGAGACCTGGCCCACCACGGTCCCAGGAGCCTTGTTTTCGGGCACGGCCAGGTGGTAGGCAGCCTGGGTGAAGGTGGGCGGCTCTGGGGCATCTTGCACAGCCACACGCACCGAGGCCACATCCTTGAAAGGCCCTCGCCGCAAGTAGGCTGGGTCGATGAGTGTGTTGGTGGCCTCCACGCGGAAGGAATAGGAGCGACGGGTTTCAAAGTCTAGGGGCTATGGTGAGGGAGGGAGAAGTGACTGAGACATGTGGAAACCAGGGCAGGCCCAGGCTCCGGGAAGGTAAGGAGTCCCTTCCCCACATGCGCCCAGGGCTTAGCCCTCCTCAGAGTGGAGGTGGCACCAGAGGGGCAGTGGCCTTGGTGGTCAAGGCCGGGGGCAGATGACTTAGTGGGTAACTCTAGGTGTGCCCCAAGCTCCATCACAGACTTGCTTTATGAAGAGTCTTGAGCCAGTCACTCCCAGCATCTGCGTCCCAGGCCCTCATCTGAAGATGAAGGGATGACTGGGATCTCTAAGCTCCAACATATGGCCCAGAGTCTGTCCTAGACCAGTTAGAAATGTGTCCTGGGGGAGGGGACCAGGAGGTGGGTGAGAGTGAGTATGCGAGCATCAGCAGACAGACAGCTAACCTTTTGGACAACAAGGAGCCCATCTCGACCCTGGGCGTCTGTGCTGATGCTGAAGGCCTCAGACCCCTCCTCGTCCAGGATGCTGTATGCCATGAGGGCATTGTCCCCCAGGTCCGGGTCCTGGGCGCGCAGCCGGCCCACCAGGGTGCCTGGCCCCGCTGTCTCCACCACAGAGAACTGGTACAGACCTTGTAGGGGTGGGGTGGGGTGGAGAGGAGACATACTTAGAGAGGTCCCCAGCTTCGCCCCAGCTTCCCCGTACTTTCTTCTCCCAGGGCTCTGACTGGGGGAGGGGGAGGGAGGGGAGGCTTCTCCAGGGGGGCGGGGGTGGTCAAAGAAGGGCTCAGGCTGTGGCACTGGTTCCTTACTCTGAGGGAACTTGGGGGGGTTGTCATTGACATCGCTGAGGGTGACTGTCACCGTAGTGCTGCCCGACAGCCCCCCCATGTGGCCGCCCATGTCCTTGGCCTGAATCACCACCAAGAACTCCTCCTGTGTCTCGCGGTCCATGTTGGGGATGGCGGTCCGCACGACTCCTTGGGAGAGACACTGGGTCAGGGGGTGCCCTTTCCCATGGCTGCCCCACCGCTCCTGAGTTCTAGCCTCACCAGTCTGGGGGTCCACGGAGAAGAAAGGCAGGCCATCCAGGACAGTGTACACCAGCTTGGCGCTGTTCCCGTAACTGGGGTCATCAGCATCGTGAGCGGTTACCTGGATCACAGATGTCCCTGTGGGGAATCCCGGTGCCCCACTCAGCAGAGGCAGGGCTGGGTGGGGCTGAACCAAAGCAGGTGGGTCGTGGTGCAGAAAGCAACGAGGAAAGGAGAGGGGATGGGATCTGGGGTGTTCAGAGCTGGGGTACTCACCGACATTGGACATCTCGGGCACAGTGGCATGGTAGGGCCCAAGGGGGAAGATGGGGGGGTTGTCATTGATGTCCTGCACCTTGATGATGAACTCTGATGGGGGCTCCAGGGGCCGGTTGGAGGCTCGGTCCACGGCTTGGGCCAGTAGCACGTACTGTGCCTTCTCCTCCCGGTCCAGGCTCTTGGTAACATGGATATTGCCTGTGGCTTCATCAATCACAAATACGGTGCCTGCCCCCTCCCCGGTCAGCAGATACTTGGTACGCCCCTCACCCCGGTCCACATCCGAGTGCAGCTGTAGGGGTCAGGGGAAAATGGCAGTGGGTTTCACACAAAGGGACAGGACAGAAGGTTGGAGTCTAAATCTAGGACCGGGTGGGGTGTTGGAAATCCTGAGGGACCAAGGTCATTGCAGAAGTGATGAAGTGACAGGGCAGGGCCGAAGGGTAGCCATGGGAGGGCTTGGTCCTTACCTTGCCAATGAGGACGGGCTCTGGACCAGCATATTCCTCAATGACAAAGAACTGGTTCCAAACCCAGCTCCTTCGGGTCCGCAGCAGTGCTGGTCCTGGCCCCCCCCGGGACCCTGTCCAGGCCCGGGCTGGAGCTGCCAGGCGCCCCATGCAGCCCCAGCCACCCAGCCAGGCCAGCAGGAGCCTCACCAGGCCCCACATGTTCAGGCTCCAGCTGGGGCTCTGTGCACTGCCCCCAGGTGCCGAGGCATGAGCTGGCTGGGGCAGAGGGGCACATGCGTTGGGGCTACCCCATGGATCCACACCTGTAGGACAGGTATCGGTTCAGGGTCAAGGAAACCCTTAACACCCCCATCCCTGCCCCCCCGCCCCCCAGAGGTCAGGAACCAGACACCCACTGCCCAGAACCTAGACGAAGACAAGCAGACCAGCCCGATCGTTCCCTCCACCCAGGCTCTGCCTCTATTCACCTCCAACCCTCCAAGCTGGTAAACCTCTGGACAGTCAACTCTGAATAGAGAAGCTGAGCAGAAAACAGGAGAGGGGATGCTGGGAGGGCTTGAAACCCCATCTGGTCCCTGTCCTCCCGCCCCCTCAGGTTGGGCAGTAGGGGGATGGAGGAAGTGGGGGCTACCCGGAAAGGCTTACAGACCCAGGGGTTGGGATTCGCTGGAGGTGTGGTCTCAGGTTTCTAGGGTCTGGCTAAGATAACAAGGAGTACAGCCTAAGACAGGCTTGAGAGCCAGCAAAAGTCCCTCCTCTGCGGGGACCCACCGCTCCAGAGCCTGCCCCCAGCCCACACTGCCAGCGGAAGTGCTTGAAGGGGGACTGGGCTCAGGAGGCAGAGTGGAGGGTGCGAGCTGAAAGAGGAGGGGGTGCGAGTTGGGGGAATGACCAGGAGACTGAAGAGGGGGAAGAGGCAGATTCAGAGGCTGGAGACAGCGTGATTGAGGGTAAGGCAGAGACTCAGGCGTTGTCCAGCAGAGACAGAGACAGAGACAGAATGGCAGCGAGAGACAGAAGGAGGGATCAAAGGAGGCAGCCTGGTGTCTGAAAGGCAGACAGGAGTCATAAAGATCAGGCTGGGGAACAGTGGGGAGGGGGCAGAGGGGCTTCTGAGGGTGTGACAGGCAGGCAGGGCAGCCCTCAGCGGCCGAGGTCAGACCTGGCCGCTGGAACTTCATTCTGGGAGAGCGAGTGGCTTGGAGGGGTTGCGGGGAATGGAGCTAGAGAGGACCCTTCCCATTGCTGTCTCCTCCCTCTCCTCTGCGGGGGGACGACCCCCAAAGGTAGCTGTGGCTGCGCCTCTCCTCCCCCAGAACAGACACACACCTGACAGTCCTTTCTCTCCGGAGGGAAGAGGGAAGCTGGAAGGAAGCTGGGGACCAAAGAGGGCGGCGGGACGGGAAGGAAAGGGATAGAGGAGTGGGAAATAGGATAGCTGGAAGGGAAGAGAAGAAAGGGAAGGAAGAGAGGAAGTAAAGGAGAGCGGGAAAAGGAAAAGAGAAAGACAGGAAAGGAAAGGTAGAGGAAGAAAAAGGCAAAGAGCAAGTGGAGATGAGGAAAGACAAGGGTGGGAGAGACAGGGTAGGGGCAGAGACGGCCAACAGGCAGAGAGAAGCCAGGGTGAAGAGACACAGAGGAAGAGGAAAACGGGAAAGACAGGGCAGGAGGTGCGAGGGAAGAAGGGCGAAGGGTAGAGCGCGGGAGAAGGGACCCGGCAGTGGGCTCCCAGCCGCTGAGTGCACCGTTCTGAAGACACCCGCAGGCTGTGGGCCCCCTGCTGCCCCTCCACCGATTCCGACCCTGGGCTCCGGTGCAGGCCCTTACCTGGCAGTGTCGAGGGGCCCAGCCGGCGGGGAGTGCCCCTGTCCGCCCCCGTCGCCCGGTCCTGGGGGCGCAGCCCCGATCTGATGGGAGCGGGCGCCGCGGCTCCGCTGCAGGTCTGAGCGGCCCCGGCGAGAACAAGGGAGCGAGACGGAGGGGGCGGGGGAAGGAGGCTCCGCCTGCGGAGGAGCGAGGCTGCTCCGTGCGGTGCGCGGGAGAGGAGAGCCCAGCCTCCGACCCTCCCCGGCCAGCCCGGTCCGCACGGCCGGGGGCGGGGGCGGGGGCGGCGCTGCCAGGCCACCAGGCGCATACAGATGCGCCGCTCCTCCCAGGACAGGCCCACAGCCGGGGCTCTTGTGTCCAGGTCAAGGCTCCAGGCTAGGTCCCCAGAGCTGGCGGGGGGGGGGGTGCACCCTGGAGCCCCCAACAGCCCACTCACCCTTCGCAGCAGAGCGAAGGGCAAGAGCACGGCGGGGCAGGGTATCTGGAGCAGCCGCGGAGCCCCGGCATCCGTTTGTGGACCGGCCTTGGGGGCTGGTATGGATCCCCGCCGCAAAGCGGCGGCATTTGAGGAGCCCGTACAGGGAACATTGCAGGCCGGTTGGGGTGCGATCCAGGACGGCGTAAGGGGCCAGGGAGTCCACGGGCTGGGCCCAGGAAACAAACAGGCCAGGGACCAAGGCACATCAGCGGGAGGGGGCCGGTGGGAGCAAAGCCTTTTCGGGCTCATTTACAGGAGCCTACCAAGCGAGCGGCTGCCGCCCCCTGGTGGTAGTTGTGGGAGAAAACTCCAATGTGAAAAGCAGGCGACCCAATACCCCTAGCCCAGGATCGTGACTCACTGGGTCTTCCCTTCTACTGAGGTAGACCTGCAGCTGTGGTATGGTTAGAGCCAAGGCAGGGAACCGGGTGGCGGTGAAGTCCGGCGCCAGGAAGCAGCAACCTGCCTAAACAAGTATGGAATGCAAGCAACGCAAGGCTCTAGTTACAGCCGTCTTTATTATTTTGGCTCTCACGGAGGCCCTGCCCGAAGGAAAGCCACTCACACACTAGTTAAAACTAAGTCAGATTTTTATTATTTCCATAGACCACATCATTTAATAATAAAAAAAATAAAAATAAAAATTGAACAAAAGGAGGTGGATATAAAGTGGAACCGGTGGGCAGCGAGGCAAGGGCTGCAGGACAAAAAAGACTGGGAACTGCAGGGGCCCTGGGACTCAGGAGATGCTGATTCAGCTCATAGGTAACCCAGTCCTGGCCCCAGCTGTTCCCAAGGTGTGAGTATCCAAAGGAGGTGGTGATAAAGATGGAGGAAAATGAGTTTGGGGCTCCTAGCTGTTCCTCCCCTCTGGGCCAACCACCTTCCTCCCTAACCTAGCTCTTGCCTCTCAAACTTCATGGGAAATGAGAGGAGAGGGCTAAATCCCAAGAGATAGGTTACATAGGGTAAGGGGGAAAGATGGCCACTGCTCCATTTGGTATGTGGAGACAGACAACAGCTATACTGAGCAAATGGTGTGAAAGACCCCTGGTTCCAGGGTGGTAAGAGATTGTACCTATCCCTCTGTGGCCTTGAGCTGCCCTCTCCCCCAGGAGCAGGGTGGCTGATGCCTGCAGCTCTTCCGTGTGCTCCTGGCTAGCGGCGCCCGCCCCGGTCCCGCACAGGTGTGCTCCGACTCCGGCTCCTACTGTGGCGCTTGGTGTCTCTGCGGTCCCTTTCCCTGCCTCGCTCCCGGTCCCTTTCCCTATCGCGTTCTCGATCCCCCCTGTCCCGTTCCCGTTCCCGTTCCCTCTCTCGCTCCCTGTCCCTCTCTCGGCTGTGCTCTCGACGCTTCTCCCGCTCCAGCTGTCGGTTCCGCTCCCGCTCTGCTTCCTTCTCCCGCTCCTTTTGCTCTTCTTCTTCTTGCTCCTTTCGCCTCTTCTCCCGCTCCTTGGCCCGTTCAGCCCTCTCTGCCTCCTTCTGAACAATCTGCAGCAGGTAGGAAAGGCAGAGAACAGGCATCTCAGCCCAGCTCACATCATGCCTGCTTTGTTTATCCGTACCTGGACCAGGCATTCCTAGCTCAGGGTCACTGTCAGCTTTGCTAAGCAGGAAACGTGTGTGTTGGGTTGTTGGCTCAGCAATCACATCTATCCTGTCTCAGAGCCCCAGTCCCTCCCTCCAAATGTTCACCTTTTATGCCCTTGGCGAATGGTGCCACCCACGCCTGGCCTCTGGTCATTTCCCCAGTTGTATATGAACAAATCTCTTCAGTCAAGTAACATAAGCCTAAACTTCCCAGAAGACCTGTCACAATGAAACTTACATTGAATAAGCAAAAAAAACAAAACCCCCCAGAAATAAAAAAACTGAGCAATGAGTGAGTTTATAAAACATGGATTTCTCAGCTAACTTGAAATCAATTTCCAAGAAGTGTCCTAGGATGCACAGTTCCTATCTTGTGGCTCTACCTTCATGTTCTTGGGTTTGGTTTCCCTATGGCAGATTCATCAACTGCCTTTCTGTGATGCTTAGTTTCTTCCCTTATCCTAAGCCAATCCCTGGGCTTCCTCTCTAAGAGCACTCTTGTGACTCTCCTAAGCCCTGCCCACAGCCTTGCTGCAGCTCTGAGCAGGGCAGGAAGGCCAGCACTCACCTGGCTGTCAGTCAGTGGGAGCCAGTAGATGCAGGGTGCCGCCTTGGTCTTACGGAAAAGGTCATCCAAAAGCTTGGCAGGTGGTTCCTCCTGAGCTTTCTCTGAGGTGGACGAAAGTGAGCCAGACTTAATGCATAGGACCTTGTATCCCATCCCATTTGGGTCCCTTTCCCATTTACCAGTGGGTATGTGTGCTTTCTTGACTAAGTACCTTTCTTCTCATTCTTCTTTTCTTTAGACTTTGCACGTTCCTTGCGGCGGCGGTCACGGGACCGTGATCGGGATCGGGGCCCTTCTCGAACTTTGTCCCGATCCCATTCACGCTCTGATCGAGTTCGCTCCCGCCGCTCCATTTCCCTTTCCCGCTCTGCCCATTGTTCCCTCACTGCCCGCTCTTGCTCCCGCTGCTCTGTCCGGGGGTGCTGTGGTGGTTGGGCAGGGGGTGGGGGTGGGGGGTGAAGGGGCCGTGGTACCCCTGGCTCCTCTGCCTTAGTTTCAGAGGGACGGTCCACCAAGAGGCCCCGGTGATAATCCAGCTGAGGGTAGAAGATGGAGAAGGACCGTAAGGATAAAGATGACATCACTCTCAGTGAAGGGTACAGAGACTTTGGAGCCCACGGTCCAACTAAAGGAACCAAAGGGAAAGGAGAGGAAGGAGTCGTCTCAGGGAAGGATGGGCTCCCCAACTCCCCTCCTCCGTCTCCCTAAGTTTCTTACCTCATCTTGCTCAGCATAGTCAGCACAAAGGAATTTGGGATTGGACTGAGGCCATTTGACCCCATGTAGAGCTGTGCGGGTGGCAACCGCTTCCTCTATTGTTGAGTACTGGTGGAGAGAGAAGGAAAGAGGGGTCACAATAGGCTTTCAATCCCCTCCCACCCCACAACTTGCCACAATACCCTCAAACTGGCCCACATTGGTCACAAAAGGAAACATATGCCACAACCCAGAGAAATCAGTTATGCCCCTCACCGTTACAAAACAATGAGATTTGATCTTGTCAATCCAGAAGGCCTCTTCCACCAGAGTTCCTGTCCGTCCCAATAATTCTTTCAGTTGGCCTAAAGTAAAGGGACGAACCTGCCAACAAAAATAGAGTTTCAGGGTCTTAAAGGAGGCAAGAACAATACTCTTGTAACCAGTCTTAAGGTTTCCCAAGCTGCTGTCACAGGAGTATAGCTTCAAAGTTTGGGCGAGGGCAGAGAGGTTAGGAACCCTACAGTAGGAATGTGAGAAGAGTGGTAACAGTAACTGATGTGCCAGGCACTCTACAAATCCTCAGGACAATCCTGCAGGGTAGTATTTTTTTCCTACCCATTTTTCAGATGAGTAGATAGGTTGTGAAGTTAAGTAACTTAGTCAGGCAGATCCAGTTTAACCGAAGACGTGTGAGTCCAAAACTCACTTAATCACTCAACAAGGATGCACTGTGGTGAACACTGACTTACCAAATTGGAGATGTGCACGATGTTACTGATCTTGCCCCTGGGTGGGGAGGGCACCTGAGCAGTTCGGACAGGGTCATCAATTGTAATGGAAACTCCAGACTTCTGCTGGCTAATGGAACGTCGAGTTAAGGTATCTCCTAAAGTCACTATCAAATAGAGCACACAAGTGGCTTTTAGCAGGGAGCAACATGACTTTCTTTTATTCCCTACTCAGGAGTCACTCTTCCATCTAAATGTGCTGAACAGCTATAATGTACAAGGCATTGTCTAGGCCTATTTCATGGAAAATTCAAACATTAATTAAACAGATTCAAACCTAAGTAGCTTAGTGCTTAGGAGTACAGAAGACAGATATGTAAAATACTTTAATAAAAGGCACAAAAACATTTTAAAAAGTTCAAATAAATTGCTCTGGGAATTTGGGGAGCTGCACTGTTTCACTCATTAATGCTTCACCCACCTTTCTTTACTTCATGCTCCACAGGTGGGGGCAAGGCCACCTCTACTGAAACCTGGGGAGGTACTGGGGGTTCTACTTCAGGCTCCTTCTCTTCTTCCTCTTCTTCCCTCTGCCCATTCTCTTGGCCCTCTGAAGGTACTACCTATAAAGTATCAGATAAAGAGGGATTCTTAAACACTGGCACGTTCTCTTCAGTCTCTGGTTTCCTGGTGAAAAGGTGAGTCAACCTAACATGTGCCTTCACTAGGGAGAGATTTCATCAAATTCATCTCTGTCAGGTCCTGGGATTATTAATGCCTTAACACTACCATGAGAAATACTAAGGCAGAAGTCCACAAATTTTTCTATATAGGGTAAGATAGGAAGTATTTTAGGCTTTGTGAGCTACACGGTTTCTGCTGCCACTATTCAATTCTGACTTTGTAGCACAGAACAGCCACAGATAAGAGGTATAAGAACCGGTGTGGCTATATTCCATCTAAAATTTGATTACAGGCAACAGGTTAGATGGTAGTCCACTGACTCCTAAAAGGACCAATTAACCCAACCCTCTACAGATGGGAGAATTCCCCTTTAGGACGCCATCTTAGTTTCTAAGTTGCCTGCTCTGCATCCACTACCCCATCCCCCAAAACTGAGGTGCAGGAGCCTTACCTGAGTGACAGTCCGGCATATTTTCAGCCCCTTGTCATGGGTTCCATCGTCACCATTACGCTCTGTTTCATCCTCAGATATTCGGGAGTCATCAGCATGAAGATCCACAATAGCCTCCTGCCCCGCCAGGGGTTTGATGTCGGGGATGAGGCTCTGGGACACAGATACCCCCCACCCCGTTATACTGGGCCCATGTCTACTCCCACCTCAATGATTCACATCCTCCCTTCCCTGGCCCCTCCCACCTCACCTTGAGTGAATCGGTGGTGATACTGATGGAAGGTTTCTTCTGTGTGGTGGCTGTGCTGGCTCCCCAACGCCGCTTCCGACCAGGCTGGCCCCCCTCTGTGTCACTGTTTCCAGCTGGCACCCCCTTGGTAGCTGCTGTCCCCAAGAAATAGGACCCCACAGTTAGATGATCTCAGGCCCTCTGTTGGCTCACACCACAATACCCACAGATAGCCTTCAAATGGAATTCTAGTAAAAGGTTAACGTAAGGAAATTATATTAATCTTTGGGGATGGGGGAAATCATGCTTAGGAATAAACAATAAAAGGACTGGAGCCACTTCCTGAGAGATGAAAACTACTCATCTTTGAAGGCAACAAGGAAGGGTAACTAGGTTGGTGAGCAGTTTAAACTTTTAATGGTAGGAATATCTAAACTACTGGGGAGTATAGGTTGAGATATGGGAATATAGGAATGCAGGAAAAACGACTGTGATACTAAAATCTAAGTAAATTTAAAATCATGATGTGATCTGGTCATGGTTTAGGTTAATTTTTTACACTACAGATGAATATTTAAGTTATAAAGATCTATTACACTTCTGTCCTTGATAGTTCCTCATTAAGAAAATATTTAAAAATATTACAGTCTGAGGTATGGGCCACTCTCATTTCCTCATATGCTCTTTTAGAATAAAGCATGGAGTCCCTCAAATCTACTCCAGGTTTTGAGGGTTCAGATATCTGAAAGAATAAATGCATATAGGCCTAGAAAAGAAATGGTGAGATACCTCAGTGTATCTTATTAAGAGTTAAGAAAGAAATGTTGCTGAGGAAAAATGATAGGGATTGTCTAATGTTTTGAATTTCAAAATGGACCCCCTACATATGACAAGGTATAGATGTGCTGTTGAGTGGAGGGCATGGGGTGGGAGGAAGTGACCCAAGAATGCCACTGAGAGAGAACGAGAATCTATTTCTCTATGAACTCTGATTTTTATATTCGTGACCTTTATCAGGGATCTGGGACAAACTTACAGACAACGGAGATCTTCCTCTTGAATGATTTGGGCAGCGAACTCTGTGTAGAGAAGAAAAGGGGGAAAAAAGAGAAAGAGACACACCCCACAGAGAGGGGGGAAGGAGGTTAGATGGCGCAGTCTTAGCTTAAGCTCCAAAGACACAGAGAGAGAGACACAGAGACAGAGACCAAAACAGAAGCGGCAAACGGCAAAAACGAAGCAGAATCAATGCAAGTTAGAGAAAAAAATAAAACCAAACATCACAGCAGGGAAAAGTCATCTAGTCCATACCAAACCTATATATTAGCTTAACCAGAAATAAGCTGAAGAGGAATTCAGTAGCCTCTCAGCCCTTCAAAAGTGTTGGTCATGCCCTCTTCCCCTGTCTCTATAGGGTGAGAGGACACCAAGCCCAACAGTGTGTCCCGAACGGGGTCATCTAGCCCTCCTAGGTCTTCCTTGCTAATCTGAGGAAAACATGAGGAAACTTGGAAAAACTACTTTGGAATGGCAACTTAAATAAGGTTAGCCTCCTCCTTTTCTCAATGTCCAGCCTGATACCTATAATGGCTCTGAGATGTTAGGACAGCAGACTGGCTAGACTGCCTAGACCTCCACAACACTGTGGAAAAGCACTAGACCCACTGGAGATGAGTCTGAGCCAAGTGCCAGCAGAAAGGATTTAAAGTTGTCTTGGTAAAGAAAAGCTTTTATGAAGGGCAGACTGTCCCCAGGGAGTCTCAGACTTTCCAACCACTGTATGGAGCTCTAGCAGAGCCTTACTGTTTCCTCCCCAACCAGGACTTAAGCCTTAGGGGTTCTGCCAAGGAGCAGAAACGTCTAAACTTGCTTTTAAGCAAGTTTCTGTCCCAAACACTCAGTAGGAGAGAAAGACTATGGACAGAGCAAAATGAGGGAGAGGAGGGGAATAGAGCATTTTTAGATTTAATGCTTATTTCTGGAAAAACTAAGAACTACCACCCTTCTAAAGGGAAGGCAGAACCCTCTTGATGAAATCCCCTTTCCTTACCCGCCCCTGCCCCCACCCCCACCCCCTCAGCCCCGTTTGTGTCGTCTAACCAAGTCTCCTTGGTCTCCGTTAAGGGCCAGCCTGACCCCTAGCCAGGCCGCTCTTGATGGGCAAGTTAGTTAGAAAAAAAAAAGGTCTTAATTAAAACAGGAAAAACATGAACCAAATAAATAAATCCAATAAAGAAATCAGAAAAATAAAGATAAAGAAAAAAATTAAAAGAAAAGATTAAAAAAGAAGAAGAAAATAAAGAAGAAAATAAACTAGGAATATGACAAATGTTCCAGGTACCATCTCACACCTGGGATCTTCAGTTCAGCCAATCGCACCTCACTGTGTACTGTATCTAGTCAACCGCCGGTCCAATCAGAATGAGCCCTCCCTGCTAGGCGCTGTGCAATTGGTGGGGGGTTGGGTTGGCAAAAAAGGTGGGCGCACGGCGTGGTGGTCAGCACGGCATTGCCAGAGTCCTCCCAGGGGCGCAGGGGGGGCGGGAGGGAAACGTGTGGGGGGACACTGCCCAGTTTCCATGATGTCAAGACAGTTCACTGGTGGTGGCCAGGCTCAGCGAGGGGCACAGGGGGGAAAAGGGGCAGAGACATCAGTCCCAGCCCTGTAGGGGCATCATCTTGCAGTCCCTGATGAGATGGCCTGAGTAGCAGGGATGGTCCTGGCCTTTTATCGTGAGAAGCAGGCAGGGCCCTATGTCCACCAGTGGCAAGCTGCAGCAATACCACTCAATACTTGGAATCCAGATGATGACTCCAGAGTCCCTTTCTCCTCTGCCTGTAACTGGGGAGGGGGTCCTCTCACCGAGTAGCATCATGGAACCTCTGATGAAGGCAGCCTGAGGTTAGAAGGTGGATAGCCCCAGAATCTTGCACACATGCAGCAGCAAGGTCAAAACGCTTTTCTTCTGAGTTGTATGTGGCATTTCCTCAGGGGCTCCAGCTGAGACAGTAGTTCCAGGCAGGTGGAAGGATGAGTCTCTGCCTCCAGGGATGGAGGAGAAGTTGGAGCAACCAATATGCTGCCCTTCACCATGGACAACAGGGACCAAAGGGAAGTCCATCTGATGAGCAGGTGGTGATACATGGCTGAGCTGTCATCAGCATTAAATCCCTGGACTCAGACCCTAGACTTCTCTGCAGGGTTCCCAGTTGTCACAGCTTAAGCCGAGAGCCCCACTCAGTATTTTACAGCATGGCACTGTGATCCCAAACAGTGACTCTTTAAGAGGTCTTGGTGCCCTAGATGGGGATCCCAACAGTCTGTAGCAAACAAGGCAACCCACAGTCCTCAAAAGGGTAAGGGCATGTGAGCAGGCGCCCCAGCACTGACACAAGCTCTTCTTGGGGTGTCCCAAATAGGGAGATGATGCAAGTCCACCCCTTTCCGAATGTTTTTTGCTTTCTCAATAAAAGTCTCTCCAGAACAGTGCTCTTCTTGGCCCCCTGATGTAAGCAAGGCAGGGAGGCAAAAGGGGGCCCATCACAGGATCCCATATACATGCCCCCCTCTGGCCAAGACACCGGGATAGCAGACTCAGCTCTGACTGGGCAGCTCAGTAGCAGCGGGTGGGTCCAGAGGAAGAGGCAGCATCAGCGATTGGCCAGTTGGGCAGGGTTATATTTTACGGGCGGATTACCGTACATGAGGTACTTGGACAAAGTTTTACGGGGAAGAAGGACCTTGTAATAAATAATATTCTGCACATCAAATCACCTTCACCGGCCCCCACCCCCACAACACATACCAAAGAAAGGCTACAGACACAACAGTCCCTCCCACTCTGTTACCCCACTCCCAAACCCAGCTAATTCTTTATTACTTTATGAGCCAAGAAGACTTCGCTGGCTCTGATGGGGGGGAACCCCTGAATTGGGTGCAGGATCCAAGATAATACATATGTCAAAAAAGGAGGTAGAGGGGTCACAGATATGGAGCAGGGGCCTTTGGGATCACCCCAGGTGCTGGCTTCTAAGTAGCTACATCTCTGCAATGAGACCACTGGGGGGCAGATGAAGAACAAAAATTCCTCAGCATGGCTGGTCAGCTAAGAACCATCAAAGCCCACTAGATGGCGTTGAGCTACAACAGGCTTTTAAAAAGGAGGGAAAGCTAAAGGAGTTAACCATGAGGAGAAGCTTAAGGAGGTGACAAGGAAAGCTGAGCCTGGGTCTTAGATAAAGGACCATTAACTGACTTTCCCATTAGTTACAAACTGCCAAGAGTCTGGACTGCACTACTTCCCCATCAAGGGAAGGGGGATGAATGAACCCTGTCCCCATCACAAGGAGTCTCCCTTGCTAAAAACCAGCGAATTCTCCCTTGGCCTATCCTGATATGAGTCTGCCTAGCCCCTTCTTTAGCTATCCTACTGAGGGATCACCAGAGTGGTCCACTCATTCCCTTAGGTCCATTCCTGCCCGCCCATCCCGGAGGGCAGCTTGGAGATTTACCTCTTTCTTCTCATCTTCGGCATTGCCCTCTGGGCGGTCATCATTGCTGACTTGATCTGCAATAGGCATAGGGGGCTCTGGCACCTCATTTTCAGGTCTGTTTTCATTCGTGTCCATGGTCACTTCCTCCTTCTCCTCACTGATAGTATGGGGGTAGGTTGGGAGGAAAGGGCAGGAAAGAACCAAGGGGAAGAGAGAGCAAGATGTTAGGTTTTAGGTCAGGAAACCTCTATGCCTCATAACCTGGGTGGGTTGGGAAGGCTGCTTTCAGATCAGATCAGAGAACCTTTCCCTCAGGAAATACAGAAAACAGTTTTCCTTGGGGAAAGTGCATAGAACAGAGCAACCACAGCCACCCATTGCCCCGATGGAATAAAGCGGTGATGAGTGGGTTTAGAACACCAACTGGTCTTAGGTAATTCACCAGAGCACTCTAAGTGAAGAGAAAGACACTCCACCCACCGGAAAGTCCCTCAAAAGTGACTGATTTGCCCACAACCCTATAGCCTCCCCATGTCCTGGCCACAGGCATCTTTATTTAACAAAGTTGCATGACACTTGGGGGACTCCTGATTCTTTAAAAAGATGAGAAAGAATGACCATGGCTGTGGCAAATGATCCCAACCTCATGTTTAATCAACTGCTTAATAAGTAAAGGCCTACTGACCCACAGGATCTGGAGACACAGGGAATGGAGAGAGGTGGGGGTAGGAGCTACAGGGAAAGTAGGACTGGTAAGGGTTCAAGATTCAACAAGGGCCACCACTCATCTAAAAGGAAAAACTAAAACTGCCAGAGAGTACAAAAGCTCAGGCCACTTTTACCTGCTCAGAGGCGTAGAAATTCTTACTTTCTGCTTTCACCTAGTTTCTCCCATTCCCTCATTCCAACTTCCAGGAGATAAAGAGAACAGGCCTCCCAGTAAGGACACACCCTCCCCCACACCATGTATCTTGCTCCCACAAACACAGGCCACCCACCCCCAATCACACAAGTTATCTCCCACTTCAGGCAATGAATCCCAGAGATTCACTTCAGATAAACTATCTTCACATCTTTTTCTGCCTTCATCCCTAACTTTTATCTCTAATCTCACCCCTACTATCACCCAAACACTGTGGTTAAAAAAAAAAAAAAAGAAAAAAGAAAAAAAAGAAAAGAAAGAAAATGAAATCAAGATGATCTGGGGCCTAAATCTCAGAAGAGAAACCAAGCTTCCCTAGGCTGATACCACCACCAGAAAATTCAGCATTCCTGATAGGATGACTGACACTCAGAGGTCAGAACAGTCAGTCTCCCCAGAGCAGGCAGGGAGGGATGCACGGGAAAGGGGGAGGGGAAAATCGGAACTGTGCCCCCAGCTAATAGGCCCCCACAGAAACAGGAGATTCAACTGCCGGTAACTAAAGAAAAGGCTTATCCAAAAAACAGCTATTTCTCAGAGAGAGGGCAGTGGGGCCAATTAGAAATCAGGCAGGAAGGACAAAGGGGGAAAGCAGAATGATTAAAAACAAACCAAAACGAAAGTCGGAATGAAAGCCATGGGGTAGAGAAGGAAGATGAAATGGGCCTGAGCGGTGGGGAAAAGGGATACCATGGAAATGTGAAGCTCTCACCCTTCTTTGCTTTCTGATAACATGATTTTTTTTCTCCCCCTGGAAGTGCTGTTTATCCCTTTCTGGAATGGAAGAAATAACAAAAACCAAACAAAAAAATCCTAAAAAATTAAAAAAAACAAAACAAAACACCTTCCTTGTCCCAAGATCCCACCACCTCCTCCCCAGCCACCCGATCCAAAGAGAGAAAATCGAGATGGAGCAACTGGGGATCCAAAAAATGGTAAATGGAAAGGAAGGTGGTGGTGGTGGTGAGGGGAGGCTAAAATAGATCTGGCTTTTAAGAGATAAGCGTTAAGTCCTCACGGCAAACCCCGAATTCGGCTGGATTGGTCTCTGGAGGAGGAGGAGGAAGAGGGCCAGGCTGCTGGTAGTGGCTGGCTCTATTGTACTGGCGGAGCAGCGGCGATCAGCCGGAGACATGCAGGGGAGCCATCTTGCCACTTACCCAGCATCCCGTGTGTGCGGATGGGGGAGGGCCCTGCTGCAGCAGGGGAGGGGAAAGAAAAGAGGGAGGGCGCTGAGTGAGCAAGGTTTTTATCCCCTGGCAGGCCACAGGGAGCTCACTGCTGGCTCAATAGGCCTGGCCTTTTTCCTTCTTTTCTCAGGTTACAACAGCTACCGAGGCATAGCCCCACAGGGCGAGGGTGCTCTCTCCTTGTCTTCCCAGGGGGCGGGGGCTGGGTGGAGAGGACATACAAAGTTACAGTTGCTTGTTTGGAAGATTCCAGAGTACAGAAGATAGGAAAACAGCAGAGCTGGGAGTGAAAAACAATTAAAACCTCATAAGGAAGATAATAAAGCCAAAGTTGAAACACACAGAATGGGGGTCATGAGCAATTTATGTGCCCACTTCCCTCTCTCCAAGAAACCAGGCATGGAATGCTGAAACCAGATAAGCCAGTCAGCTGTTCAAAGTGGGGGGTGGGATAAGAATTGGAACTATCCAATCACTGCAGTAACTGGCTGCTCACTCCCTAGCAATGATCATGTGCTACTACTATTCCACCTAGCCTTTCTCCAGGGATGTTGGAAGAAGTGGATAAGCAGTTTCTTTTTGAATTACCAATAGAGGCAGGGAGAGGTGTCTCTGAAGAGATGACAGACAACTTTGTTTCACAGAGGCTTTAATAAGGTCACCCTGCCCCAGGGTCCACTGGAGCCAGAAAAGGATGAACAGGGCTAGGGGACCTTGGGTGGCTATAGCACGAAGGCTATCTCTTGGAGCAAGGGCTCCAAAGTGAGGGCTCTGAAGCAGACAAAATAAAAAACTGAAGTGAGAAATGATATATGGGGTGGGAGTGATCTGCTGAGCAGAAAGTGAGTGGGAACTAAGTGGAAAATTATGGACATCTTCACCAGATTAAATGTGAAACGGGAAGTTAACCATTCCAAAAACACCCAGTAGATGCTCAAAATGCTCATTTGTGGACTGCAAAGGTGATCCTTTTGTATACCACTGTCAGAAGTTTACTACTAAGACAAGCTTTTGGGTACCTAAAGCTTAGTATTTACCTCATTTGTAATACCAGAACTTTTAGCCCAGAAATAAATTTCCTCCCTGCTGCTTAAAATCTTAAATTTATATTCCAAATGCATGCTAAAGACACCATGCAGTTTTACTCTAAAAGTTCCCTGTCTGTTCAGTAACACAAAGCTGTGCAGTCAAATTGGTTAGGGCCCAATCCTGGCACTGGACCCACCCCCATAAAGTTGTGTGATACTGGGCAAGTTCCTGATCCTCTTCACACATCTCTTAGTACACCTATCTCATGAACAGTGTTGCTAAGGGTTCACTCTTAAGGGTCTGGCTTGAAAAGGTGAGGATGTACATAAACACATGTACACAAGTATGGTTAATAGGTCATTACCTCATTTGATGCCACCTATGTAACTTGTGTTTTCTCAAAAAATAGACTGCTCTTTCTCTAATACAAAAGCTTTCAGTAATTGGCTTGACAGGTTTTCAGCAAAGCCCTTTGTCACTCTGTATAATAACCACTGGTTTACTTGCCCCTCACTTTCATCCTGCAGAGTTCCTTAAGGTCAGGGATCATACCCCTTGGCCTATAGCCCAAGGTCTAACACAACACTCAGCAAGTATTTCTAAATTATGCTGTCATTGTGGGTACCAACTGCACACTACTAAGTGCTTGCTTAAGTAAAAGTTTTCTTCTTAAAAAAAAAATTTTTTTTTTTCTGGTTAGAATTCCCAGAGAATATTACCTTCAAATACCCTCAAATAAATGTTCTCTGTCTGTCAATTGTACTAAAGTATTTCCAGCTGCCAATATGCTTTTCCAGAAGTAGCTCCCCTTGGAGAAAGAATTTTCTTTTACTAGAAATTCTATTTCATTTTTTTAAGAATAAGAATGCTACCATGTTATCCCTGGCCTTCTTAAAGACACAGCAAATTTGTATTGTCTGTTTCTCCACTATCAATGTTGGGATCCAAAAATTCTCAAGGCTTTGTTTTCAAAAGAAAAAGAATCTTTGAAATTGCCCCCAAAGGGCACTCAATCTCCTTGTAGGACCAGTTCTAACACCTTATTAGCTATGCGTCAGAGCCCCACCCAACTTTTCTTTGTAATCTTTTAGATCCTTTCCCACTTACTTAGGTTTTTGCACAAATGTTTCTGATGTCTTTGAAATATATGTGAAATTGCATGGTGGATAGGGGTAGGGGATATCTATCCATAAACAGTATATATACAGTGTTTATAGCCCAGAAGAAAAAGATAAAACTAGTTGGAGGCTAATAACATCACATTACACTTCGTAACTGAGTATGAATGACATTCAGAGAAGCTAATGGAAAAGAAAATTTTATAGGCATGTATATATGAATTTTAGTTTTTGTACAAAATTCATGAAGACCTGAGGACCTGATGAGAAATTTAATAATAGTGGAACTTGACTAGCCCCAGGCAGTAAGATTTAAATATAGAATATTCTCAAGAGCATACTAGTTCCAAGATAACCAAGGACAGGGTGATTTTGGGGGTTATGTCCTTAGATACCAATTTCTCAGTGAGCACACTCTATTTATGACAATAAATTCTATTTTATTATTTTTTTTTTATTATACACCATTTGGCATACTGGGATTGTAAGTTCCCTGGGGAGTATCAATTATACTGTCATATTGGCTTAAAGGACCATTTCCTTCCTCCTACTCAGGCAAAGGGACAAATAAGCATAGTGCCAAGAGCTCTAAACTGCTATTGCCACCAACATCTGTGTACATAGGAACGCTGTATTTAGAAAAACTCAGGTCTGAATTAACTACTGCTGGATGATATAAACTGCCCACAGTTTTTCTCCCCATATATATATTCCCCCCACACCCCCATGTAAAAAGAGAGTACTATTATTCCATAATTTTCTGTAATATGAAGATATTTTTGTTATATTCACAGCAGGCAGAAGACTGGATTTTGGAATAGGGCTCAAATAAAACGGACCTGAGAGCTCACAAATTCCTGCTCTAAAGGATGAAAAAGATACCTTACCTCATAAATCTAGAATTCCTCAGGGCACAATCAGAATCAGAATGGATTTAACCAAGCACAGCAAAAAAAGTTAGGCAATCTGTTCAAAGTGATGAGAGATACTTGAAGTAAAGTCTAATTTTTAAAAAACATTTTAATGAATCAACAGGCCCGACCCTAGGCTCTACTTCTATTAAAGTCATATAACTTCTCTTTGAGATAGACAGGAAAACCAAGGGTAAGCCACAAATGGTCTTTTCCACTTAGCACTGCTGATCCCACTTTTAAAATTGGCCAGGACTCCCGAGGTCACAAAGCCGAACACTAGGAAGCTATGGGGGTGAAAGACGGAGTCTTGTGAATTAGTTGTAGTAGGGTCTTCAGAAATGTAGGCAACCTTCCAAAAGATTTATTTACCAAATTCAGTGCCAGAATATCCTATGGGTTTAAGTCTCTGGGCATGTCATTTTATTAGGCTGTTGAATAGACCTTATATCTAGAAAGTAGGTAAAAGATGAACATATATGGGCTACTCTGAGCTCACATTCCATTTCTCATCTATAGGCTGCTCCACTGAAGCTTGCCTAAGCAACAAGAGACAATCTCAGTATTTTGACAAGATATTACCTGCCTATCACCTTGCCAAAATCATGTGACTAAATTACCTCAGCTTTTCCTCCTGGGGAAAAAACTCTGTATGTGACTCCAAGCCTCATTTGTCTTGGACTTGCATGCAAGTCTAGAAATAAAGGTGCTTCAAAACAGTATAAAGTGCCATTCTATTGCCAGGATCTCAGACCCACAGAATTTTAGGGCAAGCAAGGAGTTTAGAAAATTACATACTTTTCAAGGTGCATAGGAGGTAGTTCCTCATGCTCAATTAGTAGCAGGTTGTCAACATCTACTTTGAAACTGCCATTATGCAAAGGACATGCTATACCCCCATGGGATACGGAGGGAAAGGCAGGTATTATCTTTGATTAATGGACCTGGAAGGGAAGGTGTCACCCCACTTCCTCATCGATGGTGTGGCTGGGGAAATCCTGAACACCTTCCAGAATCCGCTGGGTTTTCACTTTATGGTCCTAGAAGAAAAACCCTTTTCCAAAGGATAATGTACTCATTCAAAAAAGGAAAAGCAAAAACTTTTTAAAGAAAGTAGAAAGAACTTTTTTTAGCTTTCACGCCAAAAGTATAATGCCCATAAGATGGCAGCAGAGGCAAGAATACTGAAATGGACAATAGCAAGAATATATTCCAAGGCAAAAGCTATACAGTAAGGAGTACAGAACTATCATTAAAGTTATAAAGAAATGAGATAATAAAATCATGTCATCTCCCCACCACCCTCCAAATCAGAGGTAAAAAATAGTCTGAAGCTCTCAGGAGACTGTAAATTATTACTTTTACATAAAGGAAAAAATCATACTGGTAGTATTAGCATTAAAATGACATAAAAACAATCACGGAACAACTTTAAGCCAACTGTCTACAAAGGACATTCACCTAAGCAGTACAAGATTCCTGATGTCCAAGAGCTAAGCAACCTTATTTCTATAATACTTTTCTTTTTCATTTCTTATGAGACTTTGAAGTCAGAATTTTGGTTCAGTGGTTTCTTAATTTATAATACCTAGTTCAAATAATGAATGATAGACCTGCTTAATTACAAATTTAGTTTGATTTAAGAGTATTTTTCTAGAACTAAATATAAGGAAAAAAACATTAATTGTGTGAGTGGTAAAATCCAAAAGTCTTAGGGGCCCAATAATGAACTTCTAACTTGATGCGGACTTCATTATTTTGCTGTACTGTATGCTGTTAAGAGCCCACTAAGATAGACTATGCTTAATAAAATGACAGCTAATAACCAGGGAAAATACAGAAACTAAAAACACAGCACCCTCTTGTGCCTTACTTTGTAGACCCACAATATCCTTTATTTACCTGTGCTCTGTGGCTTATGCGTAGAGGTAGCTAGCTGGTGAATGTGAGTTAAAGACTGAGGTAAGATGTCCTAAGTCAATTACCTTACACTGTTTTAAGTTTGAAACAGAAGCCTCTGCTGCCTGCTCCTTAGAGAAACTGCTTATTTTGGTCAGATAAACAGGTAAGGGTTTCTTCCCCTTATGCTCTCACCACTTTACAGATTACCCCCTTAAGAGCTCTGGTGGCAGCTCCTAACATATCTTTGTCCAGATAAAGCTCTGCCTCCATGTTTTAAAAGGAAACTAGGACTGCTTAGTCAAAGAACCCTAGGGAGCAAATACCTATCCCACATTCCTAGTTCCTTGTTATCCTTGTTATAACCCAATCCAAATATATCACTTACACAGTGTGATGAATCCTTTCTGATTCTGGTAGGTGCGAGGCCGGAGTCTCTGAGGTTTCGGGCTGTGTGGCAGTTGGTGGCTCTGCCTCTTCAGCTTCACACTTCTTTGGGCTCCCCTGTCAGGACAAACATAGCAAAACAAACAGCAACGTCCTTAAATCTGCTTGGTTTCTTTCTTTAGCCTGGAGCTCGTAAAACACAGAGCAGGACGTACACCATACCAGCTCCACACGTAGCCCTATATATTTTTGTTATTTCAATTTAGAAAAGAGGAATGAAAAATTTCTTAAGAAATTTCTATGCCAGCAATCATTTTATTAGAATTCTTTTCAGAGAGAACTGAGAAAAGGTTCCCTTTGGGGCATGAAAAAGAAGTTCTGAGAAAGAACTGACCCTGAAAGCCCTGGAGATGAGAACTCAACCTCATGTAGTTTTCATGAACCATACAGTTAGAAATTAGTTAAGTGGAACCTAACATGTATCCCCAATCTTCTACGTTTCAATTGAACCTTGTCAGACTGACCTTTCAGTTTTATAGCTAAGACAAAAGGGAAAATCATGCCTAATCCTCCATCTCCCTTAGAGAGCGGGCATCGTAGCCTACCCGCTCAGGCTGTACCATCTGGATCACATGCTTTTCGGCTGGCTCAGGTTGGCTCATAGGCCTCACTTGGATAGATGCTGAGGTGGAAGTCCTCTCCTTTGTCTCAAGAACCTGAAGTTGTGGCACTGGTGGAGTTGCAACCTCCTGACCAGAAGAGGGATCTTTGGTTTCAGCATAGCTGGTGCTGCTGTCCCTGGAAACTCCAGGGCTCAGAGACTGAAGAAATGAAACATATAAGGCAAATTATTTTATGTGGTATATGCTGTAGATGACTGAATTTTCAAACTTCCACTGACCTGATTTAATACTTTGGACCTTTCCGTCCCTATGTTTACTCCTGTTCGAGTTTCTGATCTCCCTGACTTCTGAGATTATTCAACAAACTACTTTTTAAGTCCCAACTAGGTTACACATGTAAAGAGGCATGTCCACCCTCAAGAAGTTTAGTCTAAAAGAGGGTAAATTAATTTAAAAAAATAATCAAAATTCAAATTCCTTTGTTTGGAATAAGAGGGGCTAAAAAAAAAAAGGACCCTGTTTAGGGATCAATTAATTGAAAACTAGACTCCGAAATGAAGGGGAAATAATCATTGAACTGGGAACTAAAGCAAGCTTTTTCTATTTCTTCCAGAAACCACGATAGGTTCTTCCCAGGGTTGAAAAACACCGGTATATAGACACAGTATCAGTGTGCCCAGGATTCCAACACACTTACTTTTCTGCTGTTGCTCGATGCTGAACGTGAACGAGAACGGGAACGTGACCTGGACTCTGATGTCGATCTGGAGTCTTCCTTGGATTTCCCATGAGGGTTGGTATGAGATGCCTCTCTCAGCTTGGATCTTGGAGGTGAGTGAGACTGAGAGCCTGAACTGTCAGGAGAGTGAGACCTTGATCTAGAACTGGAGGATGAAGATGAGGAGGACCGGCTAGAGGATGAGTCAGCTGACCGTTTCAATCTATGGCTTGGGAGAAGGGTCTGAGAAGCCTTCCTTCCTTCCTTCTGTTCCAAAGATGGTTGTTTCAGAAATTCCTCAGTGATCCCTTTGGCCGGTGCTAATTCCTCCATTTTTAGAGGGAGTGGTGGAGTAGATTTGTCTAACTCAGTTTCAAGACCCTTTTGGGTTGAAGATTCAGTTAGTATGCTTCTCTGAACTAGAGGCAGGACACTCTCCTCTGGTACTTTCTCTGGTGGATGTTCTGCTTTGGTGTCTGCAGGACTTGACGAAGGAGACAAGCTTCCTACCAACTGGACAGTATGCTGAGATACTAATAACTCCCTGGCTTCAGCATCTGTATTGGGAGGAGATAACTGAGTGAGAAGAGGGGGGGCTGGGCCTTCCATGGGCTCTATTTCTTCTTCACTCTGTAGTTGTGTACTAGGTGGTGGTGAAGATGCTTCCTTGGTAAGTAAAGGTGGGGGAGTCTCCTCCTCACTGGCAGTCTGCTCTGGTTGTAGCACAAGAGAGGCCTTCTCTAGATCTTCAGTCAATCGAGGAGGGGAAGGGGACTTTGATTTTTCCTCCAAGCCTTGTGAAGATTTTATTTCTCTTTCTTCTTCCTCAAGGGGAGAAACTATTTTCATCTCTTTCTCCTGCTGATGTCTGACCAGATGACTTCTTCTAGCCTCTTCCTGGGATCTTGTAACTCTACCTCCTCTCTCTAACTCCTCCTGTTCCTGGGATCTTATGGTTTGGGGTCTCTCATCCATCACACCTTCTGGTTTTGCTCTGGGCATCTCTTTCCCTTCTTCCTCAGACTGTTTCAGAATTGGTACATCCCTAGATTTTAGTTCCTCCACTTCTTCCTCTTCCTCCTCGTCTTCCTCTTCCTCCTCTTCTTCTTCCTCCTCTGTTTTTAGATTTCGATCTGTTCTGATCCTCAAATTTCTGGAAGGTGTTTCTTGATCCTCCTCCTCCTCAGCGGCCTGGCTGCACTCAGAGAGCTTAGCTGCTCTGGCCTGAAAGAAAAATGATATGCATTTGTTTCAAGTATATTTGTTCACTAGCAACAGAGGAGAAAAAGTATCTCACAGGACACACATAGGAAGGAGAAACTCAATGATACAGACTTTTATCAACACAGAAACAAGTGTGACACCACATAAGCAGGACTACTATGGGCTCTTACAGGAATCAAAATAGAATGACCAAAAGGAATACAATAGTGAAATTCTACTAGTTCACTTTTTAGCTTCAAACTTTAAAAATAAGTACAAACTGAACATCCAGAAAGGGGAGGTAGGGGTGGGATGCTCTATTATCACTTAATGTGATTATTCATCATTTTGATATATTTTTCCCAGTTTCTTTTCCATAGTCATAATTATACTACACATATACTTTTGTATTGTGTTCACGTAACATCAGATCATATAGCTTTAAGGTTTTAATTGAGTAATTAAAGTATATCTTTTCTAATAATATGCCTTAGGAATATAGACCAGCTTGCTAACTTTCACAATTAAGTTTTAATTTTTAAAATATATTTACTTAGAAATCTGAAGGCCAGAGCAGGTCTGCATTAAAAAAACAAAAACAAAACAGGAGAAAAAGAGAAAGATGATGACTATTTAGAAATCTAGAGACAGTGACTCTGAAATAGTTTGAGGAGGAAGAGAAAGAGGATATATCCAAAGCATTACTCAAAGAGGTGATGGATGCTTTAGAAGGTTATCTGAGTTACCTGTCTGACCCTGGATGATCGTCTTTCTCCTTTCCTTGGTTTTTCATCATCAGAGTCACCTTTCTCTTCAGAAATAGAGGAGCCTTTTCCTATCAAATGAAAAGAAAACCAAGTCAGACTCATGACATGAATACTCATTCAATGCTGCTTTCAAAATTCAATCAATCATGGCATATGATCTGTATAATGCATATTTATATCAAATTCTTTGACTTCTATGAAGAAGAAAAAACTATATAAAGCTGCAAATATGAGGTTCTTATTGATAATTCTTGCTGTGTACATCTGGAATAGTTTTAATATCTCAAAGCCAATTCACTTATTATAAATAACTCTCTCTTTTTTTTTTTATCTTTTTATATTTATAGAGAGTAATTATTTTATCTTCAGTGCATATTTATTTTTATTTTACTTTTGACAGAAAGAGAGAGAGACAGAGACAGAGACAGCCAGAGAACCGAACTGTGGGAACTCCCCAGTTCAGCATGTGGGTCCTGCCTGGGCCGGAGCCGGGATTCGATCCTCGGTCCTCGGGGCTTCAAAGCGAGCGCTCAACCCGCTGAGCCGTCCCGGCTTTCCCCTAAATAACTCAAATAAATGTAAAACAACTACCAGGGGCTTCAAACTGTCTGGCAGGATTGTACAAGTACAAAGCACACTTATTTCTATAAAATGTTTTGTCACTCTGAAGCAAAGCTCAAGATTTCATCATGTTTGGGTGTCTCTTTTTTTTTTGGATTGCCTACTGCTACCACTGGTATTGACCAATATATTATGTTTAATATACTAGTGTGTTAAATAACAATCTCATAAAATAAGTACCTACTCAGATGAATGGTTTTCAGAGAGGGACCTAAAATTCCTAGAAATTACTACAAGCAAACTGGACAGAGCTTCAAAAATGGGCCCTTAATTATGTTTTATATGGGGAGCTCAAGGTGAGATTTTTTTTCTTTGAAGGAAAAGTAAGCGCACCTATTAAAAGAAAGCTTGAAAACCACCAATCTAGGTCATGTTAAATAGTAACTCCATGTAAAACTAGAAAAAAAAGTCTCTTGCATTTTATGAAGGACAGTTAACTGTCACTTAAAATAATTTGGGTCTAAATGTCTTAGCTAAGAAAGAGGGAATGGGGAAGCTGGGATGGCTCAGTGGGTTAAGCGCTCACTTTGCAGCACCGGAGACCGAGGATTGAATCCTGGCCCCGGCTGTGTGGACCCATGTGCTGAACTGGGGAGGTCCCCCAGTTCAGTTCTCTCTCTGTCTCTTTCTGTCAAAAAAAAAAAAGAAAGAAAGAGGGAATGGACTGGAAAATTTCTATTCTTTCCTACCAGTATTAAAATATTACATAGTGGGAAGCTGGGATGGCTCAGTGGGTTAAGCGCTCACTTTGCAGCGCCAGGGACCGAGGATCGAATCCTGGCCCTGGCCCCGGCCTGTGTGGACCCATATGCTGAACTGGGGAGTTCCCCCTAGTTCAGTTCTCTCTCTGTCTCTGTATCTCTCTCTCTCCGTCAAAAACAAAACAAACAAGAAAAAATATTACATAGAATAGCAATGCAAATACTGATGAGAACCAGTTTAGAATATAGCCTTAAAATAGTTACCAGTATATTCCTGATACTCAGCTAGATTGGGCTCAATTTTAATAAAGTACAAAAGGTTTAAATGACCCACAAAACCATGTTCTACACTAACAGTACTTAAACTGGAGCAAACGAAGCAGATGGTGTGAGCTCTAACCCAACCAAGGTCTTCTTTCTTATTTCTATATCTCAACAATCTAAAATGAACTAATCTTTGCTTCTGCAATAAAATTAAGAAACTTATAAAATGAACTAGAAGACTGCATATAAACATAAAACTTTACTCCATGATCACTTGAACCTAAAGGTAAGCTATGGATTTTGGGTGATTATAATGTGTCAGTGTAGGAGGTTCCTCAATTTTAAGAAATGTACCACTCTGGGGAATGTGGATAATGAAGGAAGGCTATATATGTGTGGGGCAGAGGGCATATAGGAAATCTCTGTACCTTTCTCTTGATTTTGCTGTGAACCTAAAACTGCTCTAAAAAAAAGTCATTACCCAGATGCTCAAGAATTAAAAAAAAAAAAAAAAAAGTTAACCAGGTTGGAGGGAAGGTAATGATTTTAATATTGCAGCATTTAAAGCCTATATAGACAAAAAAAATATTGGAAAAATTATATACCAAAATATTGATTGTAGTTATTTTAGTTTGTGGAACTATTAATAAAAACTTATTTTTTCTATTTTCCCAAATTTTCTTTTTATTTTTGTAAAAGATTTTTATTTTATTGTTTGAGAGAAGATGAGAGGGTGAGAAAGAGAGGGAGGGGGGTAGGGGGAGTAGGGTCCAGAGTAGTCTCTATAGTTGTATGTCATTGGTTGTTTGACAGTTTAATTTCACACATGTTGATGTGGGGCTGCATGGGGTGGGAACCAAACTGGGGAACTCCTACATGGGAGGCAAAGAAACTTTGCCACCATGCCATCCTGGTGGTTACCAGTTGTGTTATAGTTCAGCATATAGATTTGCATGGGCTGGGGCCAGGATTATCAATCCCTGGACCTCACAGTTGCAAGGCTAGTGCTCAACCTGCTGAGCTATTCCAGCAACTCCCAAATTTTCTTTAATTAATACATACTACTTTTTGTAGTAATAAAACATTTAAAAAATGATAAAATCCTATACTCTGGAGGGAAAAACCTACGAAGAAATTCTCAGATACTACACAAATACTATAAACAGGTAAAATTCAGAGGTCCATTCTTCCCAAGTACTCACTTTTATCACTGAAAGTTCAATATAAGAAATATTTTCTTTTCTTTTTTAAATATTTATTTTGTTTGAGAGAGAGAGAGAGGAGGGGGAGGGCCCAAAGCAGTCTCCATTCCACACAGGTGGATGTGGGGCCACGTGGGGAGGAAACCAAACTGGGGGCCTCCTGCATGGGAGGTGAGAACCTTCACCGCGGGGCTCAGCAGTTACCAGTAGTGTCACAGTTCAACATATGGGTTTACACGGTTAGGGCCAGGATTTGATCCCCGAACCTCACAGCTGCTGAGCTATCCCAGCATCCCCTCTGTTTTCTTTTCAGTTTAAAAATAAGTTATAAGCACATATATTTAAAGTCATACAAAAGATGCTTTGTGGTGAATAAAAGGCTTTCAGTAAGCACATATATGCTCTGGTTAAATAAATGTGATTGGGGGTAGGGGGTGGGGGGCGAGGTTATGTACAAAGTTGGCCAGAGACAATGTGTTAAATAGATCAAATAAAAGTTTTAGAGTTGTAATTTTAAAGTTAGCAAATAACCTCTTTCACCACCTTTTATAAGCTGTGTGCTGGCCTACTGAATCATAATGCTATTCTAATACTCTAGAACTGCAGTGATAACATTTTAGATGATTACTCCTCTGGAAGCATGAGTAATAAGTCATCCAAGAGAAGAGGGAAAAATAGGCAAGGCTGTTCAGAGTTTTGGTTGCACTACTTTGCAAAAACTGTGTTAACTTGAGGGGACCCTCAGACATAAAACACGAGCTTAGTAAGCAATACAAAATATAAGGAAGAGATAAGGAATCTCTTTCTAATTCCTTGTACAGAGCTGATATGAGGCAGATAGCCTTCTGGGAAAGGTGACATTTTCTATTATGAACACATGGCCCATGAGTACCTTAAGCTAATTAAGTGGATAATATGTGTAGAAACTGAGCACTGATAGCAACGGGTAGAGCCAACACTGGTAACAGGTTAATAAATGTATTTCAGGCGTTGAAAAGCAAGTTGGAATGAATGTTAAGATTTTCAAGATTCTAATGCCAGAAGCCTTCAGGAAAAAGAAAAAGGTAGCTGCCGACCACTGTGCTAGACAATGCAGACTGTATTAAAGTGAAGAATGTTTAAGAGCCACATAGGAAAGTAGTTTCTTCATCCCAGAAAACAAATCTCTGGGCAGGATTTGCAGAACCTAAGTAAGGTAGCTAGAGATCACAGCAAAGCCTGTGGCCAAAGGGTATCCTTAGATATGAATAAGATGCAGAAATTAAAGGAGACCTGGCAATGATGCCAAACCTAAATCAGACTCATGGTAGCTGTATAAGTAACATTAGCTAAAATTTCTATAGAATCTCAGGATCCAGATTTAATAAGAGAAAAAGGAATGAGAACTACATGCTCTATATGCCAAAGGATGACTATGATCCCCTGGGACTATCCCTTTGTTAAAGAATCTGTATTCTGAATATTCATTTTTTAATGTTTTTACATTTTTCCTCTCAATTTTCCTAGATTGGACTTTTTGAAAAAAATTAGCTAAAGGCAATAAGGATTTTTATATACCCAGTTGTGATCTAGAAGGGAATCCAGACAACTTTTCACTATCAGAGTGGAGACACTGACTCCTAACACCTTAGAAAAATCCAAAGAAAATGATGGAGAGGTAAGAAGTCAAGGAGAGCCAGGGAGGATTTTATAAATCAATTATTCCTTCCTATTTAGGATTTTGTCTACAGCACATGAACAGAAGTTGCCAGAATGTAAGCTAAGAATCCTCATTAAATATAATACTGAAAAATTGTTCTTCAGTTAGTCATTCTTAAGTTGAATTGATCATCAAAACTACCAGTAGAGTTTAAAAAAATGCAGTCCCAGGACTCCTATATCCTGAGATTCTTTGGGTAAGGCCCAGGAAGCCATATTTTATTTTATTTTATTTTATTTTTTTAATTTATTTTTTTATTGTTTTTGACAGAGAGAGATACAGACAGAGAGAAGGGGGAGGGCCCAGAACAGTCTCTACAGCTGTACATCACTGGTTTTTCCACATAGTTTCGTTCCACAGGTGGGCAAGGGGCTGCACAGGGCAGGAACTGGGCCAGAGTCTTCGCTCCAGTGAGAACTGAACTGGGGGCACTCCCCAGTTCAGCATATGGGTCCACACGGGCCGGGGCTGGGGCCGGGATTCGATCCTTGGTCCCCGGGGCTGCAAAGTGAGCGCTTAACCCACTGAGCCATCCTGGCTTCCCCTATTTTATTTTTTTAAAGATTTATTTTGTTTTTTGACAGAGAGACAGAGAGAGAAGGGGGAGGGCCCAGAGCAATCTCCATAGTTGTACATCATCAGTTTTTAACATAGTTTGGCTCCTCGCAGGTGGGTGAGGGGCTGCACAGGGCAGGAACCGGGCCAGGGGCCCCCAGGAGTTGGAGGCTGAAGCAGGGGCCTTCCACAGTTTGGTTTTCTGCCCCACCGAGAACCAAACTGGGGCCACACCCCAGTTCAGCATAATGAGTCCACATGGGCAAGGGCCAGGACTCGATCCTCGGGTTCCAGGGCTGCAAAGCAAGTGTTCAATCTGCTGAGCCATCCCAGCATACCCTCATATTCTTTTTTTTTTTTTTTTTTTTATAGAATATTTATAGAGAGTAATTATTTTATCTTCAGTGCATATTTATTTTTATTTTACTTTTGACAGATAGAGACAGAGACAGAGACAGAGACAGCTAGAGAACCGAACTGTGGGAACTCCCCAGTTCAGCATGTGGGTCCTGCCTGGGCCGGAGCCGGGATTCGATCCTCGGGGCCTCAAAGCGAGCGCTCAACCCGCTGAGCCGTCCTGGCTTTCCCATATTCTTAAAAAATAGTAATACTAAAAAAAATCCTCAGGTGCCACTACTGCTTAGCAAGATATGTTACTAGGAACCCTATTTTAATAAAAACCTTATGAAGAGAGGACTATAAAACATTCAAAGTTATTCAGACTATGGCAGACTGACATTATACTCATGAAAGAATCTAATTTTTGTGCAAATTACAGGTATTACAACTGATCCAATTAAGCACTGCAACTCCAAATACCACTCCACTTAGGACCTTGACCAAATTTTGTATCACATCTAAAATGAGATTTATATTCTGGCCAAGATCAGAAGAGCACATATGGCAATTGTTAGCTGTACTGTACAATTTACTACATTCATAGCTTCTAAATTATTTTTCACCTCTTTGTTATCCCTGTTTTGTTTTGTTTTCTCCATCAATTACAGCCAAAGGGAGAGTCCTCCTAATGACACAGAGCACTGAAGAGACTAGTTGTCCTCACTCCACATCTTTAATTGCCTTTCAAACCTTATTTCTATTACAGGATCCATTCCTCATTTTCATTTTAAATTATACTTAGAACTGAGAGAGGCTTTCTCTTTCTCTAAGATTTATTTTATTGTTTTGAGAGGTGAGAGAGAAAGAGAGAAAAGTGGGGAGGCCCCAGAGTAGTCTCCATAGTTGTACATCATTAGTTGTGACATAGTTTCATTCCACACAGGTGAATGTGGGGCTGCACGGGGCAAGAACTGAACCTGGGCCTCCAGCACGGGAGGTGAGAACCTTCACCGCCATTTGGTGATTACCAGTTGCACCGCAGGTTCAGCATATGGGTTTGCATGTGCTGAGGCCAGGATTTGATATGGGTTTGCATGGGCCAGGGCTGGGATTTGATTCCAGGACCTAGTGGTTACAAGGCAAGCATTCAACCTGTTGAGGCATCCCAGGATCCCCAAGACTCTCTTTTTTAAAAAAAGAGGTTCGTAGCACATCATGTTCCTATCAAGAATTTTCAATGGTTCCCTCATTACCTTTAGAAAAGCTCATTTATGCACTGACTTGATCTTTAAATATCAATTTTATCTCTGCAATATTATCCCAATCTACCTTTTTAATTGTTTCTCTATTCTTTTTTATTTTTTTATTGTAAAGATTTATTTTTATTGTTTTTGACAGAGAGACAGAGAGAAACAGAGAGAAGGGGGAGGGCCCAGAGCCCTCTCCATAGTTAACAGCATTAGTTTTCCATATAGTTTCACCCCACAGGTGGGTGCAGGGCTGCACAGGGCAGGAACTGGGCCAGGAGTCTCCAACATAAACCCCGGCAAGAACTGAACTAGGGGCACATCCCAGTTCAGCATATGGGTCCGCCTGGGCCGGAGCCGGAATTTGATTCTTGGTCTCCGGGGCTGTAAAGCAAGCACTTAACCCGCTGAGCCATCCTAGCCTCCCGTTTCTCTGTTCTTGAATATTAAAGAATACTTTACTCTGGCGAGATTCGTTGAGTCCCCTTCCTTTAAAAATATCACATTCATTTCTATCTCTACACCTTTGTTCCTTCCTAAAAAATACTCATGTCTCTTCTATGCCAACTCAAATCCTACCCATTTCTAAGGCTCAGCTCAAATCCTACACCTCTTTCATGAGCTCTTTCTAATCACTCAGAGAGCTTTTCCTCTTTTGAATTCCTATAGTACATGTGTCTGCGCTACTTGTATGTCACTTAAAAACATAGCATCTTCTATTGTTAGTTTTAATGTGCCACTGTCTTTTCTCCCTAGCAGATTTTATGAATGTGCTAACTCCCCATATACTCTAGTATGGAGATATGTATATAGCAGAAAGTCAATAAACATTTGAGTGATTTTTATTTGAGAAGAAACACTGACAACTAATTTAAAAGAGATTCCCTCTTTCCTTTTGGCTTTATAATCAGGGGGAAAAGAGTACTAAGAACAAAATGGATCAATTGAGGATCTGCTACTTTTATATATGAGAAAAGAAGTCTCTAAAAGAACTTATTTCTCTCCAACCATTAAATATCTTCTAAAAATTTATTTTCAGGAATAAATTCTATATTAATTGGAAGAGTCTGTAACTTTCATACATTCTAAGAATGTTAAAAACAGAATGCACCTTCCCCATGATCATTAATATTAATAATGATTCAAAGAATTTGTTATTTACACATTGGTTTAATACAGCTATCTACCATACACGCATCTTACATACAGTTCTCCTAAAAAGATATTGTCTTAAGACAGGTAGTTTACAGACTTTTGCTTGAGATACTATGGAAGACTGAGTACTTAATGTGAAAAAATTAATCTTTCCTGAACCTACTCCACACACTGGGCTAGAGCCCTCTGCAATATGCTCACATAATACTCTGCACTGACATTCATTATCACATAGCACATCTATTAATATAATTCATAATGTAATAATTTGTTTAATGTCCATCTCCTCACTACATTATACATTTCATTAGGGTAGAGACTTGTCTTTTCTCTATTATATTCCTGGTACCTGGCACATGTCTGGCATAAACAGACACTCAATTAAATTATGAATTCATAAACTGCAGCAGATGCCCCTTTGGGAGGAATGACTAGATATACAATTCATGATACATAAAATTGATGAGAGATGAAAAAGAGTTGACTATTGCTAAATTCAGAGGTAGAGCAGGTTCAAGACAAACATATGAGAAAAAAAAAAATCACACTGCCTTATAAAACGCTCTGTTAACACAGCACAGAGGTGAAAATAGACTTTAAAAAGGACATAATTTCCATAAAAAACAGGTGTTGAATATCAACAATTTAATGGAGGCTTAGCATGAAAGGAGGTGTTAATTACCTCCCCCCACCAACTACGCAGGATTGACTAGCAAATAGCGCAGTGGGGAGGGAGATACGTACTGGGCGAGTGTCTGCTGAGCTCCAGCTCTGGTCTCTCCAGGCTGCTCTGAAAGTCAGGAGGCAGCAGGGAAGCCACTCCCTCAGGATGGATCATCTCGTCCTCCGACTCAGCTGAAGCTTCTGCAAAGTACAGATTGGGTCGGGCAGGGAGGGAGTGAAGGGCTCAGCATGTGGGAATATGTAGAGGAGTGTAGGAGGTCAGGCAAAGTCATGGATACAGAGTATACACTAAAAAGAGTATATAGAGAAAAACTCCCTAGGGTTAAGTCCTACTTCATCTAAAGGGTGGCACTGTTTACTCATAACTCTTTATGTTGGCAAGAATCCTCTTCTAACAAGCTAGTCAAATTAAGTGTCTTCTTCCCTGACAAAAGGTAAATAGTAACTCACTTGGCTCCATAAATTACCAAAGCACATTAGCAGTCTCAGCCTGACTTATTCCTGAAATTGCCTAAACAGGCCCATCTACTTGGTTACAGAAATAAGAATGAAGAACTCCTTGTAAAAAGTGAGTCTGGGCTTACCTTCAAGTTCTGCAGCTTCTCGAGCTTCCCGTTCCAGACGCTGCCTAAGTAGCTCCTGCTGCTTTTCCAGATACTGCTTTATGAAACTGTTCTGGCTCATTTCCTCACCAATCTGTGTGGAGAACATGGAAAAAGAAAAGTCTAGGAAAGCAAACCAGGAAAACGCAAAGAAAATTCCATAGAGCAAAGGTCTACCCCTTACATATGGACTCAAGAAAGGTAAATAAAATGTTGCAAGGCCCTTTTCTAAGTTACTTTTATGATGAGGAACAAAATAAACAGATTCACCAAAATAAATGATTCACAAAAGATGGCAAAAGAGGAACTAACAAAAAAATTTTTATCTTAAATATTCAGTTCCCACCCAAAGAGTGATGCACATATAACTTGGAATAAAAATTCTTGTAAAATTATGCATAATAGAGTATTATCTAAAAATAATCCAACATATTCTTTTAATAATATTAAAAACTTTAAGGAAAAAAATACTAGTTCATCTTTTGTTAATAGAGAAGACCGATCTCTAATCTATCCAGAAAACACTTTGTCAAACAGCTCCAAAATTCAAGTACAGTACTTAAAAGTATAAAAGCAAGAGACTAAGAAAAGCATGCCCACTTAACATTTCAACAGACTTCTAACTCAATTTTCTTTGGGTGATAAGAAATCCTTGGTAATAGTATTAAAATCCTGGGGCTTAACCCTTTTTCTTTTTTAAACTTTTGTAACAGACTCCCACATCACTCTTTTGCCCTTCAGCTTTCTCTTCACAAATCCTCCTCCTGAGGACCTTCTTGCTTGACAAGAACTCCAGAAAAAGGAAAAAAAATCTGAACATTTTCTATGCTACTAATCATCTTTCCTAAGCATGGTAAATGTTTATTTTCACCTAGAGATGAGTTTCTTGGTACTCAATGGACATTGATGACGCGTGGGTTGCATGTGTTAGAGACCATACGTACTTGTTACAAAAATCCTGTTAATAAAAAGAAAGCTTCAAAGACTAAAATGCAAAAGGAACATAATCATAAACTGATTAACTCATAGTTCCTTATGCTTATTAAAGCACTTAACTAAACCTCTGTAAACTGACTACATTATGATTCCTACAGCTTAATGAGGTGACAACAAGGGAGAAAGAAAGCTCTTGTTTTACCACAGTATCTTGGGACTTCATCTAGTACTAGAGCTGCACACCATTGCACAAATAAAGATCTGGATTTTTTTCCCCTTCAGGTGTGCATTATAGTGTGCATGACATACTCTAATGAGGGGATTTAAAACTGAAAAGAATCTTGAGAGATTACACTAAGAATTTTAGTTTTTCTTTTTTGGTTAACTGTAGAATGATTTCTTTTAAAGACATCTTATGCAGAAACTCAATATTACAAAGCAGATAAAAATAGATCTAATCTAGTCTAAGAGGGGAGTGTGAACCTCTGCTCACTTGGAAGAAGGTACCTTCCATAGGAAACCCCCAAAAGCAGCTCCATAAAACCCTAGCAGAGCAGTCACAAAACTATGAATCTAGTTCAACCACTTCTCATATTATACATAGGGAAACTGAGGAAACCAAGGCCTCCAAAGGTTAAGTTTCTTGCCCTACGTAATGGAGCAATTCATGCTTAGGAGTAATTGCATGGTTGTTATTAACACTTTTAACAATAGATGATTTTCAAAGGATTGAATTCTTGGAAAATCTATGTCAACACGAGTTCTGCAGCACGTGTTTTCCTACACTGCCCTACTGATTGTCTACTTCTTGTCTACATTCAAAGACTTCTAATTACTTTTCCCAAATTAGTGGCAAATGACTGCTGTACTACACTTAAATCAATTGGAGCCAATTTTTCTGCAAACACCATTTTAAGTATGAGAAATTAACTAATAGCTTCTCTGATTCTGTTCTTGATTTCTTTATTAGAATTCAACTGTCCTGATATGAGAACATTTCCAACCCAGAGAACTAGAGAAATACTGGTAAGAAATTAAACATCAAATATACAACACCATATCCTTCCATGTGTCTGTGCATTCAATGAGCCTATACCCCATCTAATGAACCGCCTTTCTTACCTGGGAATTTGGCTGGAATGCAGCATGGGGTGTTGAGTGTTTCTGTAAATTTTCTAGCATTAGAGCCTGGTATAGAGAAGGGCAAAAGTCAGAAACTAGGGGGGAAAAAACCCCAACCCCTTTCCCAATCTCTTCATTAAATGCAATGACTAACTAGGTACCCTTAAACTGTTCTCCTTTTCCATGCACCTAAAGGCCCTTTACTAATACTGTTCTCACTCATCTTTAGAAAAACCCTTAATGGTAGCCATATTATTGCTCCCAAATGTATGGAAGAGGTAAAAGCAGGCACATAAGTGAAAATAAGTGAATTGGCCATGTAATAAAGTAAGCGACAAAACCAGTACTACGATCCCTATTATCTTCTGCACTTTTGATTAGTGCCCTTTCTAACTCTGGCTGTGCAGGTAAAATCATTTCAAATACACGAAACCAACATGGAGTTGGGTTTTGGCCTGACTGAATTACTTGGTCAAACAGTCACCCAGGACTAGATCTACTTGAGAGAACTTGGATTCTTTCCAACAGAATGGCACCTACATTTGTCAAATTTATAAAATTTTTAAAGAGGAGACTACAGAATAAGATGACCACAGACTCTGTAAACTGTAGTGGGACCCGATCCCTCCACACTAAACTGTCAGTTTTTCTATAACTAACGGTCTGCCAACTTAACCCTTGAGCCAACCCAGCCCTAACATGTAATACTCACAACGTATTCTAATTAACCCTAATTAAAACCAAGACATCCTCATTTTCCCTCCGTTTACACCAAACCCACACACACCAACCCATTCTGCCACCTCATGACTATCCTACCCTAACCCACTCAAACCGATTAAAACGCCCCAACATATACCACCAAAATTCACCAAACTCTTATTCACCCAACTGCTCTGTATACCCTATAAATTATACACCCCTCTCTAACCAAGTCCCTTCAAATCAAAGGTTTCTCTTCACTCACCTCCTACTCTAATCAAGCAGGCATTTTTACCCGACCCCAATCCTACTCTTCCGGATACCGAAAGCAACTCCTGTAACCCCCCCTCCACCCAACTGTACCCCTAACTCCCATCCAGCCCAACTCGCCCCCCTCAGGCCGGCAACGCCGGTGGTTGTAGTGGGATTTAACTCCTTCTGCAGCGCATGCGCCGAAACCACAGACACAAACAAGGAGGGGGTGGGGGAAGGAGGAAGGAGCTTAAGACACTCCGGGAGAGTAGCGCGCACCCTCCCATTTTGGGCTCGCGCCGCTGCCGTTAAGGCGGGAACCGGCGTTATCTCCATTCCAGCGAAAGCCTCGCCAACCACCGTGCGCGCGGCTCCGGAGGCTCGCGCTGGCGGCCTGAGCAAGCTCGCGCCGAGCCGGGACACTGCGCCTGCGCCGCGGCAGAGACTCGTCTCTACCGGGTCCGCTCCCCTCCGACACCCGGGCAACGCCGACTCCTCACCCCTTTGAGCCGCTTGACCAGGGCGCTCTTCTGCCCGCTCTTGGCTAGGCCTCGCTGCTCCAGTGCGGCCTTCAGGTCGGTCACCCGCAGCGCCTGAAGAGGCTTCCCGTCCAGAGTCACCTCCTCCAGCTCCGCCATCTTGCGTGAGGTACTCGGGTCCGTCCCGACGGCTTCGGGCATCTTCGGTAATTTCCGCCAACGCCCTTCGAACGTGCCGAGCTGGCCCCGCCCACTGCCATAGTCAACCCCTCGATTACCACTCAGAACCCTCCGGGTTCCCCCGGAACTGCTCGGGTGTTTCCGTCTCGGCATCGGCACCAATCGGTTCTGTCCATCCTCCTAGCCGCTCCCCCTCCCTCGCCCTGCTTTCCGAGCTCGGTTATCTTCGTTTTACCGAGGCTTTGGATCGGCTCTGTTCGGAAGCCCTCGACTCTAGCATAACCACCGTCGGGGTTATTCGGCTCTTTCCGTACCTCAGGCGGAGGCGCGGAGGCGCTTGGGTGTTTGCGGCTGGTCTGGGACCGGAAGTGCGTGGGCTGCCTGGCTGGCCTGGCTCGGGGTTTTCAGGAAACATGGGGACGGCGGCGGTAGTCGGAGTCTAGGCGCTCTTGTGACGGTCTCTCGGTGCCCTTTGAGAGGAAAGGGGAGGTAAGCGGGTGGAAACCCCTCCTTTGGCCGGGTCAGACTCTGTTTTGCTGGTCGCTGTTGTAAGGCCAGCCTCTCCCCTACGGAAACAGCCGCCGCCTCGCCTCTCCTATCTCAGGCTACGTTGTGCTTTGGGACCTGGGAATGCCAGGCTCCGTGGCCTCCAAAGGGGACTGGTGGCAGCACCGTGTCTTCGGACTCAGACGGCACTAATTGATGATCATTGAACGACTGCCCGAGTTTGCCGTGGAAGCTATGTCGCAAGACTCGGGAAAAGTTCTTCCTTTCCCCGAATAAAAGAGTAAAAGTCCTGTGGGAGGTATTGCTTCTTGTAGGGCTACTGTGAAGAAGACAACCTCTCTGTGTTGTTTTGGCACTGAATTTTATGTTCATGCTTAAGGGTTCCTTTCTTACTACAATTGCTCCAACTTGCAGCAAACCTTATAAACAGTAAAATAGGTCAGACAGTAGTAGTTTAAGGTTTTCATTATGAAAGGTTCAAAATGTGGGACTCGAGAACTGTTCAGGTTTGCTGACACTCCAGTTGTATTGATGCAAATCAGTGAGAGGGTACCAATAGATATTAAACATTAAGGAAAATTGTTCAGACATGAATTATACATATACAGCAGTATAACACTTGTTAGATACCCAAACCAACTAGACTTTTTTTCAGTCTTGAATAAACACGTGGTTTCATCTCCTGCTTTCTTACTGTTATCTTATTTTGGGCCACATGGATTGCATCCATCTCTCTGCTCTGTAATTGTTCCTGGTGTTTTACAGGAATTAACAAGGAAGTAATGGACGTTATAAAGTCCTTGGCATGTTTTAAAGGCTATGTGCATGTTGCAAAGAATCTTGTTATATATGGTTTTTTTTCCCCTCCACTGTTGATAGCTCTGGAATGATTAATATCAAGGCCCTGACCAGCTGCATGTACTAGATTTAAAAATGTGTACCTTTTTTAACTTTGGGGAAGATGTGATGGACCACCATTAATTATTGTTTTTTTCCTTTACTCAGCCAGGAACATAGAAATAGGCAGGAGAGAATGAGCAAGAAATGTGTTGGAGAAGCTGGAGTTAGTAAGGTTCAAGGAATAAAATAGCAGGGGAAGAGGAAGAGAAGAAAAGAGGTGGAAGGGGTCAAAACAAAAAAAGAAGATTGTGTTACAAAAGGTTATGATAGCCAAAATTCCCAGAGCAAAGAAGTATATAACAAGAGAGTGTGACCTTGCAACTCTTGAAATTGATAGTAAAGATGCACAAAGATGTTTCATTCATACATTCTCCTGTGGTGTCTAAGTAGTAGAAGAAGATGAAAACATCATTCAGGGAGACTTTACAAATGACATAATTGATTTTATTCAAGAAAAATGGCCAGAGGTGGGGGATGATAGCATGGAAGAGCTTGGAGAAGTGAACTGATTTTGAAAATTTGTATTTAATCATCTGAACTGAAATTGATATGGCCAAAGGGAGAGAGGCCTTTGGGGAAAAAAATAAATCCTACAGTAAAACTAGACTACAAACAAACAAACAAACAAACAAACTAGACTACCCTTGCCCTTGGCATTTTCACTGTTCTGTAAAAGGCTGCCTTTTTTTTTTTTTTTTCCAGCATCTAATAAACAGGAGACTGTCATGCTTATACATGAAATAGAATTTACTCAAAAGTTTTTGGTCACTAGAAAAAAAAGTTTGGTGTTATTTTTAGATTCTTTGTAAGAATGGTGGCAGGAAAACTGGTTTAAAAACAGAGAAAGGAAGGTTGACAAATAGGAAATGAAGTTATTCTTGGGAGATTTCTCTAAAGTAGTTGCATAATAACCCAAACAAAGGACCCTGTTATTTTCCTATAAATTGAATTGGTAAAAGTAATTTTCTTTAGGTGCTGATTGAGTGAAATAAGCTTCCTTGTTGTATTTTGGTTACTCTTATTGAGAGAATATTTAACTAGTGCTTTTATATTTCAGGATGCCACTGGAATCATCTTCAATGCAACTATCCTTCCCTTCTCCCTTACCTTCAGTACCAGACAATTTTATTAACTCTTCCCCTCCCCCAATGTCTTACATCACTTCCCAGGAGATGAAGTGTATTCTTCACTGGTTTACCAGTTGGTCAAGTCTGCAGCGTGAACGTTTCCTACAGGACCTGGTGGCTAAGGCAGTGCCAGGAAAATTACAGCCACTGCTGGAGGGTCTGGAGCAACTTAATGTATCGGGAGCAAACCGACCACCCTGTATCTTTGAGTGCCAGTTACGCCTTTGGGATCAGTGGTTTCGAGGTTGGGCTGAGGAGGAGCGCAATGAATTTGTCAGGCAGCTGGAGGTCAGTGAGCCAGACTTCGTGGCAAAGTTTTACCAAGCAGTGGCTGCTACAGCTGGTAAAGACTAATAGCTATTAAAATCAAAGAAGGTAACCATTGCTAATGGAGCCATAGCCACAACTTTACAGTGATAACTTCAAATTTGTCATCTAAAGGTCTGGAGATGGTATCCAAATCTGCTGACTAGACTTGCTGACCAGTACAGGCCTGGTTATTTCAATGTTAATAACCTATCAGCTGGACTCCTAGTATATATAAATGTTTTCCATCTAAGTGGACCCAGATCAGCAGTCTGCCTAATAGCTTGCTTGATTCCAAGAGGTGTCAAACCCTCAAGAATGTAATAGCCTCTTTTGCAACTATAACCCAACCAAAAAAAAAAAAAAAAAAAAATTCTAACTCAAGCCTACTGCTGGCCCATGGAGATATAAAGTAGAGCCCTTCTACTCCAGTAAAAGGTCATGTTTTTATGGTTTAGCTGGATTCAGATGGCTGGTTTTACCACCCTTACCATATTCTGGCATAATGTGACATCCTAACCATTAGCTTTTCCTGTGGCAATTTAATAAAATTATGGAAGAATTGGGGGAAGGAGATAATTACTCCTTCTTCCACACTAATGTGTTTGGATCCAAATAGCAGTGACTTCTTTCTAAAGTATATGTGATATCCTTGGAGCTGGAGACAGATATTCTGTTAAGTCTGCTCTACAACAATATGAAAACAAGTGACACCCTTTATTAGGCTGAAGGGTTTATTTTTTGTATCAAAATAAAGAATGAATCTTTGGAACCATGAAGTCTCTACCTTTTTTTCATTGCAAACCTAATGTAAAGTTGATATTTAGAGAATGAAGCATTCTGAGAAAAGTAGAACTTAAATGTATACAATAGATTGACCTTTCATCGGGTTGTCTTCCAAGAAATAATATCTGTCCTTCCCCCATATGCTTTGGTTAACATCACACCTCCTTTATTCCTCCAACTGGATCCCTTGTGCCTTGTAGCTCTGATGAATGGTAAAGGGTAGATGGTCCCACCTGAAGAGTAGCTCGTTTCAAATAGGCCACGGTCCCCAGTGCACCCGCTAGGATAAGCAGCATTAGGCAGAGTCCCATGGACAGACCTAGACAGGTCATGGAAGCATTATGGCCCAAGATAATCAGCAACCTAGGAACATAGAGGTAGCATTTGGCCTGGAATAATTCCTAGGCTTAGGAATTAGGTTGAAGGGTTTTACCTTAATAATACATAGAGCTCATGAAACCCTGCTTTAGTCAAAACAATAAGCTAAAGAGGAAATCAATAAGAGGTCCTATAGAATCTTGAAAGTAGGAATCTGACCAAGATCCAGATTTTTGAGCAACTTAAGATTGTTGGAGGGAGACAACTTGGTGGTAAGGGAAATGGCTTAAGAGAAATGTAATAGACTATGGTGTTTAGGTAGTTAGACGTAATACCTGGGCAATGCTGAAGAAAGGAATAGGGCTAGGATCCCTATGTCCTAGTGATGGGGGAACCTCCACTATTTGTTGGGGGAGAGGTGTCTCAATAGGCCTGAGGTAATCATGTTAGTTAGGGATCCTTGTTTTTTGAAATCAATAACCCTGTCTAGAACAGTATACATGGGAGTGGGTGCTTAATGCAATTTCAAACATCTGGACTCCAGGAATTTGGGGAAAAATTATCTTGCTGTATTCTGTAGTAAAGTGGCTCCTCCATAATATACTTTTAGAGGATACTTCTGGAGAGTCAGGGTCAAGGCCCTGTGCAGCATATCAACTGAAGGCCCTTGGCAATCGGGACTTCCACATATGCACACTGAACACCAGACTAGTGGTGATTGAGGGACTGGAAATAGCACCTACATGGACATTTGGATCTCTTAATAGAGAGTCCCTGGAAGAGTATATCCCATAAAACAGGTTCAGGCTTAGGAGTGGGATAAACAGTCTCCAGAGGACAGTTGTGAAGTAAAGCACTTAAGCATTCTCCCTGGCCCATCATGTAAACTCAGTTCAAACCATCTCTTTACCTGCCAGCACCTCCTCTGCTCACCAGTGCCTGCAGGACTGCTTCAGTTAACACTTCTTGCCCTTCCTTCCCCAGGGAGTGGCTTGGGGGCCCAGCTGATCTTAAAGATATCTGGAACAGGTCTTGCTTTGAAAGAGTCACAGCTGGGGAAGTAACAGCATCTGTACCTTCATTTGTCTGACACAGCCGACCCCGGGGACAGAAGAGAAGACCATCGTATCCAGGTATCTGCAAGGAAATGTAGCAGGGTACAGTTAGAGCCTCAGTTACTTAAGCCCTCCTAAGGAAAATGTACAATCTAGGTCAGAGTCATGAGCTCAGTGGGTACTTAGTAAAAAATGAACATAAAACAGTTTGGATAGGGGAAGCTGGGATGGCTCAGTGGGTTAAGTGGTCACTTTGTACATAGTCCCAGGGCCGCAGGATCGAATCCTGGCCCCGACCCAGGAGGACCTATATGCTGAACTGGGGTGTGCTCCCAGCTCAGTTCTTGCCGGGGCCTATGTGGGAGGCTCCCGGCCCAGCTCCTGCCCTGTGCGTCCCTGTGCCCACCTGTGGAGTGAAACTATATGGAAAATGAATGCTGTCAACTATGGAGACTGCTTTGGGCCCTCCCCTTTCTCTCTGTCTCTGTAAAAAAACAATAAATAAAAATCTTAAAAAAAAACAAAAACCAGTTTGGATAGTACCATCATACGAGCATTTCCAAGTTTCTTTTTGCCAGTGTGCTGCAGCTATTTCACCTAAGGCACCCACCTGAATAGCCTTTCCTGGAAGGCATGAGGCCCAGGGGGATCCCTCCACCTGCACCTTGTAGGCCCCCCTTTCTGTGCATTGATGTAAGTAGCATCGGCCAGTGGGCTCCACTTCCTTCAGGTGTGGGGTCTGAGAGGGCTGTCTGGCCTTGTCCCCAGGGAGCAGCTGTGATGTGAGGTTGGCAAGGAAGCAACGACTCTGGGAATGGTAGATCTCCCCATGGGGATTGTCTGCCCCAGGTGGGAATCCATTTTCCTCCTTCCAGCATTCACTCTGAAGGGCCAGGCAGAAGGTAGAACAGTGTTCGTCTTGATGCCTTAGAAGCTGACTCCTCTCCAGGCCCACTCAGTTTTACTCTCTGTTCTCTAGTCTACTCACCCTGTTGGCCAAGGGCTTGTACATGCGGCAGCCTTCCAGCACGGGGTCTGAGGAGCAGCTTCCCTTGTCCAGGTGCAGGTAGTGGCAGCCCAGCCCACTGTGTAAGAGGGATGGTAGAGTAACACTGGAATCACTGACAGCTGCACAGCCCCTCAACCACTCAACACACACACCTGCCAGTACAGAAGAAGTCTGAGGAGCCCGTCCCACATGTGGTCACCAGGCCAAATTCCAGACCAGATCCTGCTTGAGAGAGAGGAAGGGAAAGAGCCCTCAGAACAAACGAAGCCCCAGACATCCCTCAGTGCCAGCTATGCGTACAGCTTCCATCACCTCTTAGCAGATAGTCCTTTGCAGCCTCTCTCACTTCCCCTGAGCTGAAAGTCAGCTCACTGCATGAGTGCCCCCTGCAATTCTCCCGTATTTCTCACCCTGGCCCCACAACAGCTCCTCTGCAGCACTGTAGTTGACTTGGTACCAGCCTGAGTCTTGAAAGGCAGCCAGGGTGATTGGGTCTAGCCGAGTGCGCTGGGCACCATCGAAGGTAGCAGTCATTATAGAGCCTTGGAGTAGTCGGGCTTCCCAGTGTGAAGACAAAGGGCCCTACAGGAGGTGATAGCTGGTTGTCACCTGGCTCCTCCCTCTTCCTTCCATCCGCCCAAGGTGTCCTCATCCTCACCTCTTCTTCCAAGGGGACTCCTGCGGAAACTCCTAGCACTCCCAGGTGTTTGGCCAACCTGTGGCTAACAGTTGGGGTGGTGAGAAGCAGTTGTCCCCACTCATCTCGCCTTGTCACCTGTTGCCTTGTGGAACAGTTTTCTCGAACTGAGCACAGACAGGGGAGACGGCAATAGGCAATATGAAGAAGGGAAACTGTAGGAAGGGTCAGGTAAGATTGGAAGGATAGTGATCCCCCGCTGGTTGACATTGTGGGAAGACCTCTCCCTCACTCCTCTCATTTACCACTGGGTCCTGAGGGGCAGTCCCTCCACTTCTTGAAAAGCTGTCCAGAGAAGCCAAGAGCATGGAGCAATTCGTGCAGTGTGGCCTACGGACAAATGACTGCAGAATGAGGGGGACGATTTGCGGCAGGACCAACCTGCCACCCCACAGCCCCTCTGTCCAATCATCTCTTCATAGAGCTTGAGGCACCTTCTAGTCCGCCCTTAGTAGGTTCTCCCACTTCATGGGAGACCCTCCCCCAACCTGTCATCATGCAGCAATTACCATGACAATGTCACTATGGCTGAGGCTGGGGCTGGTGAGATGTTGGGCACAGTAGACAATGGTACCAGCAAGGGGTCTGTCTTCTGAGTCCAGCTGACAGCAGGCAGCATAGGCAATAATAGAAGGCTGCAGGTGGGTCAGGACAAGGTAGGGGTGCAAAGGAGAGGAGTGGGGGAACACACTGAAGAATGGAGGACCAGGGAACTCGGCAGCGATGGTACCAAGGGATGACTTAGGGGGGCCTTAGTCCCCACCCAAACTTCATCAGCATGCCCCATGTTATCCCAGTCAACACAACTGAACAAAGATGGATTTTATGCTCCTTCCTCTTTCCCCTACTAGCAGGGTAAGAGAGGTAGGGCAGGGAGAAGGGGTGTGATCGGAACCTCACCTCGCGACGGCACTTGGAAGTGTGGGAAATCCGCACATACAGGATAAAGTCAGTGTTCGGCACCCCAGGCCCATCCGGCTGGACCAGTTGTGGAGGACCCTGCTCTGGCCATGAGGCATAACCGTGGAGATGGGCAACGGGGATCTAGCAGGGAGTGAAACGTGGCATCTAGCTGAGCAGATGGGCTGGGAGACAGGACAACAGGAAGCGGTACTAGGAGTGCGGGGCACGGAGCCCCTGTCCAGTGTGCCTTGGTGTCATTGGGGCAGCTGGGAGAATAGGGAGTTGGATGCTGCCCCCGTCTCTGATTTAATAAATGGCCAGGTGGAGAGGGGCTCTGGAATCTGCATGGTTAGGAGGCACATTCAGTCATTCTGAGGGTGGTGGGCTTGGAGGGGTCTGGGTAGGCTACAGAGCTCAGAGCCACAAATCTGAGTTGGTCTCACCCTTGCCCCCAGGCAACTCTCTCCTTTGTATCCTGGGTTCAAGAGGCTGCACCTGCCAAGAATGAATATCTGCAGGTGAGCTGGAGATGTTTCTGGGTGCTCGTGAAGAAATATTGCATTCCCTTTCGGTGACATGAACTTACCTGTGGTAGTTTGGGGTGTCTGGGTCTCCCCAGACAGCATGGCAGTACTGTGCAGGGTCTCGACTCAGAAGCAGGGGTCCTTGCACTGGAGGCACTAAACAAGGCGAGAGGTCCATGTCACCCCAACATCGCAGAGCTCCAGTTCCTCTCCTGTGGTGGCCTTCTGTCCAAACTCCCTCTGATCCTCAGCCCTCCCTGAACCCTTCTGCTGCCCCGCTCACCTGCTAGAACACCCCGAAGTCGCTGAGTGGCCTCACCCACTGCGGCCAGCACTTGGGACTCCCCATTCATCCTGTCTCCCTCCAGATCCCAAGCCACCTCTGACACAGCGTCTCTCACATAGAAGGTTTGGATCCGGAGAGGTTGAGGATCATGGGAGCGCAGGAAGGTGAGGGAGGAGGAGGAGCGGAAGTTTGAGGGAAGTTGTGGGGAAGGGGGCCTGAGAAGGGTCACAGATGTCTGTGTCTCCTCATGGAGACATCTGCCCATGGCAGCCCCCAGGAGCAGCAGCAGCAGCAGCATCTTCCCTCCAGTGTTTCCAGAGCCTGCGCTGGATGCTGTCTTCTGCTCCCTTCTGCCCTGCCTCGCTCACTTCTGGCTTCCCTTTCTTTACCATCTCTCTGCATATCCCCTCCACCACTCCTGCTTATTTTGTCAAGATTTGTGTGTTGTTGACTAAAGCAGGAGGTCGAATATGAGCCACAAGGACAAAGCTGCCTCTTCCCGGGAGCACCAGAGGTGGAGAATTCTGGGAAGGGCAGCCTCAAATGACCTTTGCAAAGAGGAGCCTGCCCTATCTGAGAAGGAATCCTAACCCTCTTCCATATCTCATCCTGACTTCAAAGATGTTCTTACCGAACTCTTAGAACTCCCTTTGTTTTCTTTGCTCCTGCTGGGCTTTCACATCCTGTTGCTCCTGCCTGGATACGACCCCCTTTCCCACCTGCTTGGCTGACTCCTACCTTCCCTGTAATTACTCTGGGGAGGCTTTCTTAGCACCTTCTGCCCAAATTCCACACCTGCCAGAGTGGAAGGGGGACCTCTCCTCCCTTCTCCAAACAGAACACTTGTCATATTCTACTATAACTGTTGAGTTAGTGACTCCCTCCACATCCCACACTCCTTCAAGGGGGGCCTGCTTCCTGGTTGAGTTTGTGCCCACGGCACTGGGCCCAGCCCAGACAGCCTAGTCTTCAGTTTGTGGATGAAGGAACAGAACCTAACCCTATTATTTAACTTTTGAAGAGGCAGGTCAGGATGAAGTGATGTAAGGCGACATAACTAATTAGTGGCTGACAAGGCTAGGGAGGCTGAATTTTATACTTGTACATTCCAGGGCTGTAGCTGGCACTACCCATTACAAGGGAGGCATCCATACTCCGGAGCCAAACCAAGTCTGCCACTTTCTATCTATGCAACTTTGGCCAAGTGCCTCAGTTTTTCCATTTGCAAAATGGGGATGATTGCACTTGCCTGATAAGAGTTGTTATGAGGAGTAAAATTTGTAAAGTGCCAAGAGCAGTGTCTGGCTTGTGGTAAAAAGTCAAATAAAGAGTGCATGTTCTACAGAGGTACTTTTAACGTAGTGGAGAACTATTCTGTTTTTAGCAACATGTGTATGAACCTCTAGGGGACTCTTGTTCTTTCACTAAGACAAACCTAGTCTTTTTTCCCCCAAGTGTTGGAAGCCTTTCTTTCCTCTTGGCTGAGCTGGGCGATCTGGGAACAAAATCTCTGGGTCAGGCTTTGCGTGACGGATGCAAGGTCCCTGTGGCTCCCTGCAGGCTTTTTGACCCCTGCCTGCAGCCGCTCCTAAGGCTTTGCTGCCCTCTTGTGGCCATAATGAGGAGGGCGTGCCCCGTCGGGGCAGGTGTTCACCCTAACTACACACATATCCTTGCAGAACTTCATACCTTCTAGCAGAGGAAGCACAAAAACACCTCGCGTTTCTTTTGCTGGGATACCTCTCTCCTACCTTTGCCTGACAAATTCTTCCTCATCTTCCAAGAGCTAGTTCAGAGGTTATCTGCCTGTTGAGACTACTCCCCAAGCTCAGTCAGTTTGCATATCCTCAGCTTTCCAAAAGCATTTCTTTCGCACCTTTGAAGTAGCACTTATATTCTCTGACATTTATTTTTGTACTTGTTTCCCTGCTAGACTGTGGGCAGGGGCTGAGTCTGATCCATCTCTGGCTCTTGAAGAGGTATGAGGATGAAGTAGGTGCAGAGTGGTAATGGAAGTGAGAACAGAGCAAGGAGGTAAGGAGAGAGGGTGAGAGTAATAGGTATTTTATCAAGCACTTCCTTTGTGCACAGATATTGTTTCAAGCACTTTATTTATTTACTTTTTAAAGATCTATTTTATTGTCCTGAGAGGAGAGACAGAGAGGGGGGCAGGCAGAGCTTGTACATCATTAGTTGTGACAGGGTTTCATGCCACACAGGTGGATGTGAGGCTGCATTCGGCGGGAACCCAACCAAGGGCCTCCCACATGGGAGGTGAGAACCCCCTCTGCCTAGCCATCTCAGTGACCACCAGCTGCGCCACAGTTCAGCACATGGGGCTTGCGTGGGCCATGGCCAGGGCTGGGAATCAAACCCTGGACTCTGTGACTGCAAGGCAAAGGCTCGACCACTGAGCCATTTCTGCATCCCCTTGTTTCAAGCACTTTAGACTCATGTCATTCTTTCTTGCAACCTTACAAGGTAGATGTTACTGTTGTCCCAATTTTATAACTGAGGCATAGCAAAATTACTCAGTAGTGGTAAATGTGGGATTTGAACCCATGCAGCACAGGCTTGAATCTCCCATGTATTAGCGCTTCTCAAGCACACAAGCATAGAGGAGAAATAAAGCTATGATGAGAGGAACAGGATGACAAAGATGAGGGTGAGCAGAAAATGTGCAGACAATGAGAGATAATGAGTGAGGAGAGGATGGAGGTGATAAGGGAGGGTGGAGTTAGACAGGGGAATGGAAGTTAGGATGGGAATGCAGGTGTGAATGGGTGTGCAGATAGAAAGTTAGATTGGGATAAGAAGAGAGGATGGATGTTGATGAGGAAGCGGTGGGAGTAGAAGAGAGGAGGTGGGAGGTGGGAAGTGGGTGGTGGAGAGAAGACAGGGCTGAGCAGAGCAGCCATCCTACGTGTTGTATCACCCATGTGGCTGCTCCATCCATCCATGCTGACCTCTCAGCTCCTTTGTCCTTTCATCTTAAACATTCTTCTCCATTCCACCTTAGCAAGTCACTCCCAGAGTCATGCCCAGAGCCTTATCATCACCAGAAACTGCAGCATCTCTGAAATAACTGAATCAGACATCCCACTCTGATATGATCTTCTTTTCTTATGGTTTGTTTGCTCAAGTCAGCTCACTGCAGCTGTTCCACGAGCTCATTGAAGAACCACGGTCCCTTCTTGTCTTTTCATCTCTCCTGGTCTGCCTTGGTTCCAGGTTCACCATTAAATCCTCTTTTGTAAATGCCTGCAGTTCCCCTTCCCAGTCTCCCTGGGTAAGCCCCACTTGCTCCCGGAAGCTAAGGAACTCTCCCCAGGGGACAGGCTGTTGTCTAAAATTGTCTTCAGCTGGGTGCTCCCAAGTCAGAAATCTCAGCACTCAGCTCCCTTTCCCACTCTCAGCAACAGGGATGTTTCACCTTCAGGCCTTCTTCTCTGAGCCTCCTGCTCAGTCGCTTGCTCACCTCTTCTTTCACGGTGAAATAGAAGCCAGCCTCAGCCTGCTACAAACCTGTCTGTGTCTGCATGTGCCTGCTGCCACCCCTTCTTTCTCATTAGGAGAGACGTCTTTTTCCTTTGGAAAGTGGTTCCTCCCTCCGATGATCTGGATCCCTTCCAAGCGAGATGTGGCCTCAGCCCCTCTCTGACCTCACCTCCCGGCCATCAGTTTAGTCTCCTGCCCCAGCCCAGCCCCTGTCAGTGACTGGGAAGGACCCACAGCTTGGGGCCTCTTGCATACACTTCACTCTGATTCCTACTCACCTTTTAGATCCCTGCTTACATGTTACTTCCTCAAAGAAGCCTTCCTTCACACATTTAAATCAGGTGCCCTTGTTAATATCTGTCACGGTCACCTTTTCACTTTTGCTGTATAACACTGTCCACAATTTAGAATCATACTTGTTTGTGTATTTGTGAGATTCCACCTATCTGACCCCCTCATGAATGGGTGAGCCCTACAAGGGCAGGAACTGTCCTTGTTTATCCTGTATCTCCCATAACAAGCAAAGTACCTGGCCCGGAGTAGGTGCTATGAAGTAGTTTTTAAGCCGATGAATGAATGAACCGTTGAAGGCAGGAGGAAAGGGGAGGATAAAAGATGGAAGGTAAGGAGAGTAGATGGAGAGCGAGGAGAGAGGATGGTGATGGGACAACCTGCAGTGAGGCTGGGGACGGAGTGGGGAAGAGGTGAGGAGAGGGCCGGGGGTCTTCACTGGGCCTGAGGAAGGCTTCCAGATCCTGAGCGGGTTTCCCCGGAGCTCTGTCTCTTGGCCATGCTGCTTGCTAGGTTTGAAGGCAGAGCTGGTGGGCGGGGCTAGACTTTATCTTGGGGTGCAGCCCTAACCTCAGATGGTGACAGAGCTGGAGCCAGCAGGGGTTTTGCAAACCGTCCCGATTGCAGCAGGCCAGCAGTCTCACTCGGGACAGGCGGGTGCGGCCTGCGCTTATCTCCCAAGTACAGTCCTAACCTCAGATGGTGACAAAGCGGGAGCTCACAGGCGTTTTGCAAACCGTCCGGATTGCAGCAGGGTTGGATGGCCTGGCCGGGGTGACAGTGCGAGGCGTGGGGGCAACAGGGTTTTGGACAGTTTGGGGCTGGGTTAGAGGCAAGGCTTGGCTTGCAGGGCAGGGGCATGGATCTCACCTATGCATGGCTTGCCTCTCTACCTACCTGAGCTCTCATTCTGTTTCTGCAAGAGATGAGGCTACAGCTCTGAAAGTGGGTCTCTCCCTATTAGGAAACCTTCTTTTCCCCAAGTCCCAGGACCCTCGCGCTACTCCCTGAAGTCATAATTGGTGGCCAGTTGCAGCCATTTTCCTCTGAAGACACCCACCATCTCCCCATGGGGTAGCTTGGGAGAATTTCTTATGTGCCACTGAAGTGTTTTGGAGGCCGGGCCAGGCCTGCTTATAGGAGCAGCTGACAGAGGCCAGCCAGGAGTCCTGCCCCGGCTGGACCATTCCCACTTTGGAGCAGCCTGAGGCTGAGTCCTGAGAGGAGACAGGCCTGCGTGCTGGGGGCAGGTGAGGGAGATGAGAAGTGACTGGCCTGTGGAAGAGGAGGCGCAGGCCAGCAGCCAGCCTGGGCTCCTGTTGCCTCAGCATCTCCTATACAGCCCCCTCCATCCTGTAGTCTCCTCACTGGGGCAGGGTAGGGGGTGGATGTGAAGAGGCCCCTTTCCACCCCCACAACCCTAACGGGGATCTTGCAACACTGGGATGGGGGCCCTGGGGGCGGGCATGTGGCAATCTGTGGGGGTGGGGTGGGGAGGTGTGCACCGAGCAGGGAGAGCAGCTTTCACAAGCAGCCTCAGCTTCGGACTGACCTTGACAAGCTCACCTTGGCCAGCTTCCTCCCTCTTGGTGGTATCTCTACATAGCCTTCCTCCTCCGCCTTCCCTGGGGCCGAGATCCTATCTCTCAGCTCTGGACTCTCATCCTGGCTCCCAGTTTTGCTCATGAAGGGCAAGTGGGCCCACACTGGATTGTAAAGCAACAGGAATGCACGTGTGTGCTGTTTGCACCTGGACTTGCTGGTTTCCCCAAGTGACTGTGTCCCCAGGCCTCGGGCCTTTCCCTAAGCAGGGGTGGGGCTCACTCCCTCCCTTCCTGAGGGCGCCTCCTTTCTGCCGGCTGCTGAGCCTTCCCTGGGATCGAGATAAGCCTGCTGTTCACCCCACCCCAGCTTCTTAGGGACTGTCCTCCTTGGTAAGGGATCAGGAGAAAAGTGTCACTTGCAACTCCCTCCTGGAGGGAAGGGAGGTGTTTTTCCTGTTTGTCCCCTTCCTCCTCCTTCCCATTCCACCAGCCTCACTTGGTTTTCTTTCTTTTTCTTGCCCTTCCCCCTGCAACACACCTTAGGGCCTTAGCATTTGCTCTCCCCTCTGCTCACCCTTTCCCCCCAGTTTGGCACATCTGCCTCCTTCTTGAATGTCTTTTAGGTTTCAGCTTAAAAGGAACCTCAGAGAGGCCTTCCTTGGCCACCCCAGCTAAAATAGCCTCCCTACTTGCTCGTTTATTTGGTTTCCCGGTGGGTGCGGTCAAATGGAGTAATTGATGAATTTAATGAAGGTGCCTAATGGAGATGTGACTGACCAGGATTAAGGGGAGGCAGCCAGGAGCGGTGATGTGGGTCCAGCTGCAGCAGGGAAGCAGGAATCTCGAGAGAGGGAGCTGTGCAGAGCACCTGTCCTGTCTGGAGGGGTCAGGGACAAGCACCTAACTTCACTCCCCCGCGGCACCTGGAACACAGGGAGCTGACTAAGGCGGGGCAGTGGCAGACACTCAGCAGGCTTACTTGTTGCCTTTTCCTTCCTGCCCCTTCAGCTAAGAGCTGGGTTTGTCTTGGATATTGCAGCGTTCTGGACGCCGGAGAGGAGCTCAGCCAATTCTTGTTGAAGACATTACTTTGGCCCAAACCAGTTGAGGTCCGATTAAAGGACTCATTCAGAAAGTGTGACTTCTCCCCGGGAAATGATCTGCTATGGAGGGCTGAGGTGTGCTCGTCACTCCGTGTCACATGGGGGCCCCCAGGCATGCCCTTCTCTCCCAGTTGGGCTGTGCTCTTCTCCAGCTCCCGTGCCAGGCCCCTGTCCTGAGGAGCCACTGTGGCCGGCGGTGGGGGCTGAGGCGGTGGGGAGGAGACACACTTCCGAGCTGTGGGAAAGAAGCCTGGGGTTGGTGCTGTAGCAACCCAGGTCCCATCACCCAGAACCTTGAAAATAAGTCAAGGGGCAGTGGTCTTGAGCCGAGAGAAGGAAATCCGGAGGTTGAGTCACTCAGCATGTTCTGTACAAACCCCCCTTGTGCAACCCATCCCCCTGGGCTGAAAGGAAGGTGCTGGATTCTTCCAGGCATCCGTCCGCAGAGACAGCACCTCCCCTTCCAAACACAGGGAGGGAAGAAGCCACCTAGGGAGGTTCAGATCTGTCTGCCCAAACCAGACCTGGGACAGAGGACTCTGGGCACAGAGGTCGAAGAGATGGTGCCTGAGAGACACGGAGGTAAAGGCAAAAAAGAGACTGAGTCCTGAGTAAGGCTGGCATGGTGAACACAGAGGCCATGGGATGTGGGAACATCCTGACACTGGGAGGGTGGCGAAAGAGAGAGGACAGGGAGGACCCAGACCCCAGTCTCTGTTTCCCAGACAGTTAGTTGTTCCTTGATGTCTAACTCCGGCTTTCTCAGCAGTGGCTTACACGTCATTAGTGGCCTGGGAGAAACTCTAACTAGCCTTGTCCCTGTCTGGCATTTCCAGTAGCTTACGGAAGGGACTCAGGTGCCCCGCCGTGTGCTGTGTGCCTCTGAGGGGAGGTGTGAGAGCAGAGTAGAGAGACAGGTGCCGGGAGACAGCAAAGGGAAGGAGCCAGCATCAGAACGTCTCTTATCCCCTCTGGCCCTCAATGGCTTTATCTACAAAATGTGGCTCACACTATCTTGCTTGTCTGAGGGCAGAGCCCACTGGATGGTCTCTTGAGGTCTTTTCCAGCACCTCTTGAGATCTGTGATTTTATGGAGCTAATTTTGGTTCTGCTTCTAACCAATCGCATGACACTGGATAAGCGCCTGCCCATTTTTGAGGCCTCAGTTTCCTCACCTGCAGAATGAGAAGTTTAGATGAGATCTCTGAGGTCCTTTTGTGCCTAGCAAAATGGAATAACAACAGTTATTCACACTGACCCCATGCCAGGCCCTGTTTATCTGTGAGCATAACAGCACTCTGGAGTGGGGGCTGGCGCTATTCCCATTTTGCAGATGAAGAAACCAAGGCACAGAGAGAAGTAACTGGCTTGAGATCACACAGCTAATAAATAGCTGAATAAGATTCAAACTCAGGCTCTCAAGCCCCGTACTACTGCGTTTCTTAGGCAAGAGTTCTCTGAAAAAGAAAATGCTTCGAACACTGCGTTTCACTGGCATGGGTGAATGTCACCCTCCTCATGACCACTTTTCTCATATGTGAACAGGCCTCCAGGTCTTTGCCCACCGACTCATCCCACAAGCACTCAGATCCATATGCTTTAGGGTACCTGAGCCGTGGGGGATACGGGACAAAGATGGCAGTAGCTGAAAGGGAGCCATGGGGGCATGGCAGTCTGGTAGACGGAAGCTGTGGGTCTGGAGGGAAGGGAGGGAGTCCTGGATCAAGAGCTAAGGGACCACAAATATGGCAGAGCCGTCTGGAATTTTCTCTTGGTCACTTGGGACAGGGGCTCCGGGACCAGCACCTCGAGGTGAAAGAAAAAGAGAGGCTGGGGTCAGCAGGTCTGGGCAGAGAGGACTGGGTGGAGCTGGAGCTCCTTCCAAGCCACAGGGCTCTGTTAGGACAGTGACCAAAGGCGGCTGCAGGTCCTGTGTGGTGGGGTTGGGGGCGCCTTCAGTGTCCAGAGGACTGAGTGGGTGGGGGCAGGGGGAGGAAAAGAACAGAGTGACAGACTCAAGACCTGGCTAGGTAATATCTTGGGGGACAGCGGTGGGCAGCATGTCTGCTGCATATTTGGGAATAGTCCCAAATATTCATTTTGGGCAGGGAATCAAGAGGTATGCAGACCTAGCCACATGCATTCCCTACCCTTGGAGCTCATGCCACACAGGCAAACACACGCCGCACGCATGCACACATGCACGCCGCATGCACGCACTCACGCCCAGGCCCAGTGTACAACCCCAGCCCTGAGCATAGTGCAGTTTTATTCAGCCACAGAATCGTAATGCTGACGCCTGTCCTCCTCCCTCGCCACCCGCTGCCATTTGTCCATGGTCTATGTTTTAGGCTCGGCCTGTGGGGGGCTCGAGGATCCCTGCAGCGTAGGGCCCCCCGGGTCAGGGCGGGCCAGGGGCTGGTGGTCCCCACAGTCTGCCTGCTGGGCTCAGCTGCAGCCGCCCACGCCCTTGATGAGGTTGGCGGCCTCGGGGATCTGGCGGAAGAGGTTGCGAAGGGTGTCCAGCTCCTGGGTCAGCTGCTCCACGCGGCTGCGGAGGCGCTCGTTCTCCGCCATGTACTCCAGCACCTTCTGCTGCGTCTCCAGAATGCGCCTCTTGGCCTTGTCCCGACTCTTGCGCACTGCGATGTTGTTCCGCTCGCGCCTCAGCCGGTACTCCAGGCTGTCTTTGTTCACCGCCTTCTTGCCCTTGTGCGAGGGGCCCGCTGGGGAGGGCGCCTTGAGGAGGGGGCTGCAGGGGGCTGCGGCCACCAAAGGGGCCTGGAGGGGGAGGTGCAGAGGGACAAGAGGTGAGCGCTGGCCGGGAAGCAGAGTGGAGACGCGGGCAGGAGTGCTGGCAGCCAGAGCACCCTTGGGCATCCAAGGGAGGCGGGATCCAGAGCCAGGCAGAGCAGCCACTGTGCTGCCCGACGCACGGGCTCCCCGCTCTGACCAAAACGCTTGTTGGCGCTCCCACACGCTCTGAGGACACTTCAGTCTATCTGGAGCCTTCGGTTCTAGAACCGGCAGACATTTCCTCTTCAAGAAGCAGGACGTAGAGAAACAAGAAGAGCAGGGGGCTGTGGGACAGCAGAGAAGCTGGTGGGGGGCCTGAGGTCAGGGCAGGTCAGCTGGTCACAGGGACTGCAGGACATAGTGGGGTTCGGGGTGGGAGGGAATTCCCAGAGAAGCAAAGCGGAGTCATGGTTGGGTAGCGGGCACAGAGGGCTTTGGGGTTGGGTCAGTCTCACAGAGCAACACCAAACACAGACCCCTGAAGAGTGTCGGTGGGAAGCTCAGAGTTCCCCCGCCGGTCTCTCTCCAGCCCCCGGAAGGCAGGGAGAACTGACCTGCTCTTACCTTGAGGACGCGCAGGGGCTGGCTGGGAGCTGCCAGGGCTGGGGGCAGGTGCATGGCCGTCTGCCCACAGTGTGCCACTTGGTACTGCAGAGGATTGTAGCCGCCCCGGCTGGCCCCTCGGCCGCCCTCGGGCCCGCGAGGCTCCTCCTTCACAGCCACAGCCCTGGGGTCGTAGCTCCCTGGGCTGCTGTAGATGCCAGGCCCCAGCGCCTTCCTGTCGGGGCTGAAGGTGTGTGGAGGGTAGACGAAGGGCCGCGGGTCGGGCGGCAGGTAGTGGGGGAAGGCAGGGGTTCCGGGGCCCTTGAGGCCTCGGGCCTCCGGTGCTGGCTTCACGGCGAAGAGGTCGGACAGGAGCTGCTCCTCCCCAGATTCGATGTAGGCGGAGAGGTCGATGGAGGCCTCGTGCTCACACATGTCCCCCAGCTCCCCGGGCCCCACTCGGGCCCCTGAGAACTCAAGTGGCTGCTGGCCAGCCCGGGGTTCACACTCGTAGTAGGCCCTGTGGGACATGGCCGGCCCACCCCCTGGGCTCCCCGCCCCTGAGCTCTACTCGTGGGGCACCCTTGAGATGCTCAGCCTGCCCTCTCTTGAACTCCCCCTGCCCTAGATCTGCCCTAGATCTGCCCTCTTGGTCTCGTCTGTCACCTACTCCTGTGTGGCCTCTCTCCTCCCTCCTTTGCTGCTTCCTTTTCCTTCCTCTGTAGTCAATACCTCTTTTCTCTTCCGTTTTTTCCCCCCTCTCCCTGGGGTGACTCAGGGAGGGGCAGGGCACACCCCAAGGGAAGGATGCAGGCCTTAGAGAAACGGGCCCCGGGCTATTTAGCGGTTGGGGCGCTCTTTGGTCAAGGAAGGTCCAAGCCAGCGTTCTGAGCCCCCTGGGCGCCGATGCTTCTGGGCACGCCTCTGCAGTCCCTGTGGAGTGCAGGGGATCCCAGAATCGTCACTGGGGGGCAACGCCTCCCTCTGAGTGTTCGCCTTCCTCCGACTTCCAAAAAGTTCTGTGCAGAATGAGGTGGCAAGTCAGAATAAATGGAGAACACCCTCCTCCAGTGCCGACCCCCAGCTGGGCTGAGCTTCTCCCTTGACACGCCTCCCTCTCGGTACCCCAAAGGGCTCCACCCACCCCCAGGGGCAGCCAGTTCCTTTTGTGGCCCCACCTCCCAGGTCATCCTTCTGGGTGCAGGCCAGGGGCTGTTTGAGGGGTTTAGAAAGTAGTGATAGGTTCTGGGACCAAGCCATGCACGGGGCCTGTGGCATGGCATAGAGCAGGCTCATTAGCTAAGTCTTTTCACAAGGTCTGTGCAGTAGCCCCAGTCCTCACATGTTGCCAGCCATGGCTGGCTCTAGCAGCCTGGTACTGTCCCTGAGCGCCCGGGCTTGGCTGAAGCACCTGTCACAGGAACTGACAATTGCCCTCCTCTGGTGGCTCCAGGGCCTCTCTCTTCCAGCTGTCCTGTGCTGCCAGAACCTTAGGCTGGCGCTGTGCCCTGCTCTGGTCCTGAGGCTCTGCCCAGTTTCCTGTGCCCTGGCCGCAGGGCTCAGGCACTCGCTACAGCTCCGTTTGCTGCCTTTCCTTCTGCATGGCCGTTCTCTGACCTCGATGTGTCTCTCAGGTCCACTTCCTCTTGTGAGGCTTGAGAAGCCTTGTCTGTTGTCATGACCTCTTCCTGGGGCTCCGTGTTCGGGTCTTCAGGAGAATCCCAGGGCTTGCTCTCTGCACTTTTGGTCCCATGTGGGGACCCCCTCTCCCTTCCCATTTTTCCCCTTCTGGGAGCTCCCTACTCTCTTCTGTCACAGGCACTGGCTGTGACCTTGCTTTCACTTGTCAAATTTCATCTACAAAAGGAATTATAGGTCCAGTGAAAAGGAAAGGACATGTATCACTGGCTCTTTGGTCACAAGCAACTGTGGTGGGTGCCCTGTGCGGGGAAAAGGTTTATGAGTCAGCACACCGTGGGGCAAATGCAGAGGGAATACGTGTGTCATTGAACACTGAAAGAAAGTATGCCAGTGTAGACAGTGTATGCTGCCTACAAGTCAGGCAAGATCCCCCCCACCCCCCACCCCCACTTCCCCAGGAGCTTTCTGGGCAGGGTCCGAGGTGCTTTCTCTGAAAGCTCTGACCCGGCAGGGGAAGATCTGCAGGCATTTCAGAGACAGATCTCAAGAACCAGATGGGGAGATTTCTTCTGCCTTCTCATTTCTAAGGGCCCTGAGGCATACAGGTACCACAGCCGAGCTACTTCAGTTTGGCGGCAGTGCCTCTGTTGACCACCAGGTGACAATATTGGTCCAAAATTCAGGACCCGAGTGGCTGATGGGGTCAGGAATCAGGTGGACAACAGAGGGCAGCCTCCCACAGCCCTGGCTCCTGCAAGACACAGGCTGGGTGGCTGTGGGAAAGGAGGAAGAGGAACATGGCTGGGATGAAGGCTTGCAGTGCAGTTACAGGGAGAGTGGGCAGGTTGAGGAGATGGGCCAGGGCCTTGTCTCATTGAGGAGAGATCCTGTCCCCACCTGACTTTGAAATACTAGTGATGATGGCGAAAGCCTGGCATTTTCTGGTGTTGTTATGCTTTTTCAATCATCGAAACATACTCTTTTCCATGCTGACAGTTTCCCTGTGAGTTAAGTAGGAAGGTAAGCAAGACAGATGGTATTTTTATCCTTGCCTTATTAATGAGGAAAAGAAGGCTGAGAGGCCTAAGGTCATATAAGGATGGGATGTTGATCTTGGGGGAAAGGGCCATGGACTAGTCCGTGAAACCCCCAGGCCAGCAGGGATAGGGGCGGGGGGGGGGGGGGGGGGGGGGGGGGGGGGCGGTGTGACTCAAAGAGCCTTCTTTGCTTTCAGTCAGCCACCCTGGGGGAGAGGGAGACTGCGTCAGTAGTGAGTAAACTGGTGCTGGAGGAAGCAGGGAGGTGTGCAAATAGAGCTGACAGGAAATGAGAGAGTCATGCAGCTCCGGCTATGGGGAGATAAGTGATCTCGGCCCCTCACCTCCCAGGCTGGTGGCTGACGTTGCTAACATCATTGTTTCCCAGTAACTAAGGGGTTTGGCTGGGCAGAAGAAACTCTGGATGTCTGGGCAGGAAGGGTGTAGGTGGGGACAGTGCCAGTCAAGGACTGGGGGATTCTTGGGGACCGCACAGTTGCTCAGGAGCAGAAAGCCAAGCCTCTCTGGTCAGCAGGATCTTGCCCCTGCAGTTGCTACCCATTTGCATTAACTGAAGCAATGCATGTGTGTTCTCTTACTTTGTCACCGACCTCAGTTCCAAGGCCACCTCTTTCACCAAGTCTTTCCAACATGGAGGTGGCTGAGTTATGGTGGTGTGTCAGAGAGAACAGGGCTCAAATCCTACCTTTGTCATCAGCTCAGTGACCTTGGACAAGTTATTTTATCTTGTAAAGTGGCAGTAGTTGTGCCTTCTGTGCCAGGTTGTTTACTTAAACGTTGAATAAGATAATCTACGGAAAGCAAAGTTCAGTTTCTTTCTGCCTTTCCTCTGACCACCTATTGGGATTTATCTGTGTCTCCTAAGCAGATACACTATCTGCAGTCTCATCTGATGCCTCAACTTGACAAGCGTTTTTGAACACTCAGGGACCAGGCCCTGTGTAGACGCTGGGGATCTGATGGGTTCAGCCACCCGCTAACCCCTGTAGCAGCTCCAGTCCAGCCGGAGTGGGCAGTCAGTGATGTTATGAGGGCACATATCTGTGGGTTCGTGCCTTCTTCCCCTGGAGACTATCTGCTCCTCTTCAGCTGGAGTGACTGTATCACCTGAATTAAAAGTAGGGACAGGTGGTTTGACATGTATTAAGAATATTCTTATGGGAAATATGGAACAAAATGTTTGAAGTCCATGCTGAGTTGGAAAAATCAGGAATAAATTAGCTGCTCCACAGCATATGGCAAAACCCTTGGACACAATGGTCATGAAAAGATTTGTGCTGTGACTGTATTAATAAGTGGATTCTTAGGAAGTTATGATTTCAGTGACCTCCAAAAGGCTCTCAACTTCCCTAAGGTCTGAGCGTCTGAGTTCTTAGCATTAAAGTGACTGACAGGATTAAGACTGGGGCAAGGCCCAGGTTAAAAATAAATGCATGGTGCTCAGGCGCAGACCCACATTTGCCTGTTTGACTAGGTTGAAAAGATCAGCAAGTGTCACCTTACAAAGAGAGAGGAGGCCCCCAGGGACAAGTGTCTCCACGGAGTGAGAGGAGATTGGAGAGCGCTGGACTTGCTGGAATGGGGTGATATTGAGACCTCACGCAGCCCTGGGAAAGGCAAAGTGTGCATTGGGGAAGAGGTGGTTCCAAACGGTGGCCGTGAGGCGTGGAGAGGGGCCTCTTGCACACGACTGGCTGTTGCCTCATTTTGCCTTCGCTCTTTTGGGGACAGCATTGGGGTGGGAGATTGAGGGATACTTGAGATTAGGTTTAATGCTGCTGCTTTTTCTTTTCCCCCCTTAAAGTGCTAAACTGGTTGACTTGCCCAAGGACACACAGCTGTTTGGTGGCAGACCTGAGACTTGGAGCCAAGTGTCTGTGCTCCTGGGAAGGATGAGCCTCAAACCTCAGTCTAGAAGAATGTCAACCACAAAGTAGGAGAGTGGGGGCCAGCCAGGACAGGGAGTGGAGGCATCTTGCCTGCTTGTGTCCCCATTGTCCCAGGTGGTGAAGGGTGATGTCTTCACACTCCACCACCGCCTCTCCTGCCCATGCCTGTCAGCAGTGCTGGTCAGGAGTGATGTTATCCCGGGATAGGCAGCCATGAGGGCTGCCCACAAAGGAGGGACTCCAAGCAAGGACAGTGTCTTAATTCTGTTAACTTCCTCAAGCAATTAACCTAAAGCATCAGGAGGTCCTTGTCCCTATCTTCACCATGTCTTCATTGGTACTAGTGCAACAGTCCAAGTCTTCCACCTAGAAATCTTCCTATTCTGAGGCTCTGTATAGCTAAGTAGACCCCCCCCCACTCCCTAACCTCCCAGTCTCTCCCAGCAAGCCTTTTGGACCCAGCTGGGTGCTCTCCCAAGTCCCCCTCTGTGTCTCTCCACTAGCTCAGTCTGTCCCTTCTTTTGCCATTAGGCTCTGGCTGTTCTGGAGTCAGAAGACTTTGCTGACCACCAAGCCTTGGGCACCTCTCTATTCACCTCTCTCCACTCACTTGGTGCCCATGTTCCTGGAGTGATGAGGTTCTTCCCAGCCTGCTAGTCAGCAGGCTCTCAGCACAGTGCACACAGCAGGAGCTCAATAACAGTCTGTGACTTCACAGAAGAAATGAGAGAACATTTTGGTTCAAAACAAGAGGTAGCTGTTTGAAAGTGCTGGCATAGGGTCATTGGGACAGAGTGGGGGCTTTAGGAATGCCATCCTGGAAGGAATCTGGCAACCAAAGATCTCCTGACAAAGATAGGAAATGCCTGGTGACTCTGTCTCTGAGGGTCATTGAATTACCAATGCCACTGACTTCATTTCCATTTTAAATTTTATTACATCAAAAGAAAGAAAACAAAAAACAAAAACAACCTAAACCCTCTACAAAACAAACAAACCCTCTAAAACCTAAACCAACTCAGAGACACAAGACTATTACCCAGGTATAACTAACTCCTTGTTCTCTGAAACAACCTTACATTTAAAAATCCAAAAGAAATAGAAACGCCAGCTTCAAAAATGTTTATCCAAAAGTAAGGCATTCACTTTACAAAACAAACAAACAAAAAACAATATTGAAGGGGGGGAAGGTTGGAGGAATGAGAAGGGGGAAGAGAGGATGGTCCCCTGACCCTCCAGGGGCCAGCTCCAGCCCACCTGGAGTCCACTCTGAAGGGGCCATTACTCAGACCAAACCTGGGAAGTCACCAACGCGGGATCAGGCCTGCGGGGCAGGAAGCTGGAGGTGGGAGCAGGCCAGGGCTCCCTGGGTATTCCAGTCTAAACAGAAGGGATGGGGACTGGGGGGTGGGGGGACCTCCCACTTTGAGATATAAGGATCCTGGGCCTTGGCACACCCGGTGCGGTGAGAAGGCTCAAGGTGCAGGACAGGCACTGACCCCTTCCTTTGGAGCCCAGGGAATGGCAGCCCCTGCCAGGGTCCATATACCACGGACAACAGGCTTTCCTGAGGGCCTCACCCCACCCTCCCTGTCTTGGAGGCTGTCCAAAGACAGGACAGTGGTAGAACCTGAAAAAAGGGTGGAGTTATCCGAGTTGGGGGAGGAGGGAGGAACTGGCCTTCAGAATACACCTTCTCCCCGAAGTCGCCAGGGTTATGGGGTGGGTATTTCTGGGGAGAGGGGAAAGCACCCTTCCTCCTGGAAAAGCTTTTCATACCAGGTCTGCCCTGAAGGTTAGAAATAGGAGTACTTTTAGGTCCAGTTCTTGGATGGGCGGTGACTTAAGGCTGATTTGGCTCGGGTTTCAGGCCTGAGGGGCTTCACGCCCAGTCCTAGGTCCGGGGGCCAAGGTCCAGAGAGGAGGAAAAGGGCATGGTGGGGGCGTATGCAGCGCTGGGAGCATAGATGCAGGGTGGCAGAGCGACTCCTTCTCGTGGGGGTGGGGAAGGAGGAGGAGCTGAGCTTCTTTGTCATTAGGAGAGACCTTTCTGGTTTCAGGGAGTTTTGGCACCCAGATGGGGGCAGGATGCAGGATGTAGGGGACAGGGGCAGGGCTGGGTTTCTGCAACCTGAGCTTTTCCCAATCTATTCCACAGGCTGGCTGGGGCTCAGGGGAGGGGCTGTCCTGCTGCTTCATTGGTCCTTGGCTCAGTGGGGGGTGGCGTCCTGACAGAAACCTTATTCTGGACAAGGAGCTCTTGCTGGGGTGGGTGGAGGCCTGGTGGGGAGGGGCGGGGAAGAGGAAAGCATTGCCTTTGATTTGTTAGGTCCAGAGTGAAGGGAAGGGATAGGATCTCTCCAGCTGATCTTTAATAGTGACAGATTTGCTTAAGTCTGTTCCTCCCCAAATGGCTCACTGTTGCTTGTTGCTGCCACTTCTCCTAGAACTGAGGCCTCCCTTGAGCTCAGGGATGAGGAGGGAAGGCAGTACTGAGGAGGCAACAAGGGTGTGGGGCTGGGGAGTGGCAGCCCACAGGGCGCTCTTGTAGCTCCACTCTCCTCTAAGCTCCGAGCAGGGGCAGCCCTGGCTTGGGACACAACACAGGTCCTGGGGTGAAGGTCTGGTTCTTTGGATACAAATGTTCGTGTCTTCATTAATAGTTTCTCGCCTCCCCTGCCCCAACCCCGCAGCCCAAGGTCCTGGCCCTGCTTGACAGAAGCAGAGGGGTGAGTGTGTGTGTGTGTGTGTGTGTGTGTGTTGGGGGCACCCAGGCAGGGAAGGAGGGCAGACAGGGAGTGAAGGGGGGAGGCAGCAGCTGTGAGGGGATGATGGTGCTCAGGGCTAGGGCTGCTCTACCGAGTCCTTGTCCTTGAAGGCAGTGGGCTGGTTGATGGGCTGCTGCTGCTCCTCCAGGTCCTCATTTATCATCTCCGTCCCCGAGCTCCCCCCCATCTCGGGGTACACAACCACACACATCTTCTGGCTCACCAGGGTGAGCCACTCTATGGAAGAAGGTCGCAAAGAAACCAGGTCATGCCAAGTGCCCCACCAGCCTGGCAGGCCGTGCCCTCCCCCACTCTCCTACCTCAGCAGAGCTACCAGTACTTTTAGGAGACACGTCCTCCAGGAGAGCCCACCCCATCTGCCACCTGTGTCCCTGGGCAGCCTGTTTGCCAGCTGCCCTTTGCTCCTCAGGGCCCCAGTTTTCCACTGTCCCCACACTCACTGACCACCAATTCTAGGGTCTCTATGGGACTCCACCCAGCCCCGGGCAGCTCCTGAAGGTTGGCTATCAAGTTGCCTATTCCTCTAGGTCTAAAGTCCACGTGGAAGTGTCAGCTTTTCTCTCCTCGGAGGTCCCTAGGAAGCAACCCCCTTCCACTTTCCTGCCCCCACCTCCTTCCCTGGAACGCTGTGGCCCAGCCTCAAGCTCCTGATCCTGGCCGACTGTGACCACTCCATCCTAGACCAGGAAGCCCTCTGGCCACCCAGAGCCTTCAACCACTCACTGATGAAGTTATTGAAACACTTGGGCTTGTGTTGCCAGTAAACACCCAGGAAGTAGACGGGCACTCCTGTCAGCATGATGGCCAGGCCGATGCCGCACACCACAGGCTCCGACCACAGGCTGAAGACCAGCAGGAAGGCCCAGAACAGCAAGTAGATGACAGGAAACAGCAGGTTGATCTGTGGAGCAGAGGTGCTGTTAGCTGTGTGGACGCCGTGGCCCCAGGATCAGGCCACCCTCCCTCTTCCTCACCCTTAGGGAGCACCTTGGAGTGCAAGGGCCCGGCTTCACTCGGTTCTGTGACTCTCACACCCTGAGCCCTGATAGGGCAAGTGCTGTGTCAACAAACAGTGGTGAACTTGGGCAGTGGGACAAGAGGAGGGTGACCAAGGAAAGGAATGATGCTCATTGCTCATCTCCTCCCTCCTGGGTAGGATCAAACAAGGCCTTAGCATCCATGTTGTGTGCTCGTGGCAGCCAGAGCAGCCCGCGGGGGCTGGTCAGCTTGCCAGCACATGGGTATATGCTGTGCGGTCCTTGGGTGGAGGCGAGGTGGAGAAGTGAGTGAGGGGTGAGAAGGAAACAACCTGGGTCAGTGAGGCCTCCTGCCCCTCGCCCACTTCTAAGCAGGGCCCTCATCTGGGCACTTGGCAAATGGCTATTCCTCTCACTAGGATCATTCCCAATTTGTTTCTCTCAAGCAGTTTGAGAAGATAAATCTGCCAATACCTGAGAAATACAGAAACCTAGCACTAAGCTGACCAGACATACCGTTTTCAATGGGACAGAAAACACCAGTACTGTCCCATTTCAAACGGTACGTAAGGTCAGCCTACTGACACCTTGAATTTAGCCCCGTGAGACTAGGCTGACCATATGTACCATTTGAAATAAGACAGTATCATTTTTTTCTGCCCCACTTAAAACAGTACTTGTGGTCAGCCTACCTAGCATAGTATAAGGCAGTCTGGGGCCTTGACTTTATTCAGAAAGCTGGGCTTCATTCCTTTTTGTTGACCACAGGTGGGAGTGCCTAGTAGAGTCCTTATCAAGCCTCTAGATTCAGCTGCCTTTCTCCTCATCCTCTCCTCTCCGAAAGTAGGCATGTGGTGGGGAGATGGGCCTATTCTACCTCCTCTTCCCTCTAGCATAAGGTGACCAGACGTCCCACTCTTGGCGGGACAGCCCCGATTTTTAACAATTTGTCCTGCGTCCTGCGGCATTTTAAAAAAGTCCCGATTTTTGGAAAGAATGCACGACAAGCTAGGGAACGGCGGGAGATAGACCAAATTTTTAATCAAGAACCCCCTCCCCCCGGTCAATGGTGTCCTGCTTTACCAATGTTAAAATCTGGTCACCTTACTCTAGCAGGCTTTCTAAGAGTGGTAGGAAAGTGGCAGTGGAAAACATTTGGAGAGCCCTCGATTTCTCAGCTGGAAGAATCTTCAAGAAGCAGCTAGTCTCCCTGTTTCTAGAATAGAATTGTTCAAATAATTCAGGGCTATACTCTATTCTTCTAATTTGCATGAAAATGGCACTTTTGCATATTTTGTTCTGAGCAACCCCATCATTTCCACCACAAAGTTATTTCTTGTAGCAATCGGTAGGTTCATGGGTACCCTGCTACATGTAGGGCCACAGTAGTTTAAAAAGAGATGTTCAGGATGCCAGGATAGCTCAACAGGTTGAGGACTTGCCTCACAATCACAAGGTCTGGGTTTTGATTACTGGCCCTGATCTGTGTAAACCCATATGTGGAACTGAAGAACAACGGGTAACCACCGGGTGAAGGTTCTTGCCCCACATCCACTGTGTGGAATGAAATCATGTCACAACTAATGATGTACAACCATGGAGACTGCTCTGGGCCCTCCCCCTTCTCTCTCTCTCTCACCCCTCTCAAAAACAATAAAATAAATCTTAAAAAAAAGTAAAAAAATAAAAAGGGAGGCTCATGGCTGGCTGGAGTGGACTGGGAAGCTTCAAAGAGGAGGTGCTTGAAGCTTATGTAGAAAATAGAATAGGCAGATGGGAGGAGGAAACTCCTTCTGGGATAGAAACATAGCACAAGTAGATCCAGCTGTCTGGAGGGACAAAGGGGAGACTGGCCAGACTAGAAGGCCCAGGGAAATGCTAGAGACATAAAAGAGCCTTGAACAATCAGCTGGAGTTTACAAAGGAATGATGTGATGAAAGTATCATTTAATCTAGCTTAGCTCTCCAGCTGCGAATGTGCTCTGGTCCTATCCCCAGCAGAGAATGGAGCTAAATGGCTGCCCCCTTCACACATGGCCCTTGCTTCCCGAATGGTCTGTTACCACCATAGAGTGATCTGTGATCAGCAGCTGAGAACAAGTTGGTCGAAAAATATGAGCTGCCACTAGAACCAGTAGAGGAAGGGAAGGGGACCCCAGCAGGAGATTCTCGTACCTTGATGGGGCGGGGGATGTCAGGCTCCTTCCAGCGAAGAACTATCTGTCCAGCAACTGTGACCCCATAGAAGAGATAGTTGATGAAGCCCACGTAGTTGATGAGTGTGTATATGTCACTGGTGACCAGCATCAGCAGGGTGGAGATGCACTGGGGGTGGGGGTGGGGAGAAGCATTTCAGTGATGAGAAGGGTATTTGGAGACAGCTGTTTACAAGTCAGAAACTGTGCCCCTGCCTCAGGATGACAGTGCCAGTTCCTAAAGGACATCTCAAAATGGAGACTTTACAACCTCCCCAGAAATCCAGACCATTGCTAACACAGTCATTGCTAGGAAGTTCTTGATTGCAGGGGTGATAATCACAATATTTGGTGTAGCCCGGGTACAAACTGTTCAGAACAGATTCTGGCCATAAATAACTGGATTGGCCATACTGGTGACACCTGGCTCTATGTCCACCCAAGTCTCATTTATATTTCTTCTTTGGCTGTAGTTCAAATTAATTTCATTTTTTACCCTTTAGGGAAGATTATTAACTGCAGCTTAAGGCTCTGTCTTGCCCTCATCCTCTTCTCTTGTCTGAGTCATCTAACTTATTTTTTTTCCTTCCTTTTCTTTTTCTTTTCCTTTTTTGAATATCATAAATAGTTACAACACTGAGTAGGTGCCAGACCTTATTATTTGCATTGTAGAAATATTAACTCATTTAACCCTCATAACATCCCTGTGAAGTTTTCTTTTTTTTTTTTTAATGACTTAAAAAATATTTTTTTAAAAGTTTTATTTATTAATTTTTTGACAGAGAGAGAGAGAGAGAGAGAGAGAGAGAGAGAGAGAGAGAGAGATGCAGAGACAGAGACAGAGAGAGAACTGAACTGGGGGAGCTCCCCAGCTCAGCACATGGGTCCGCCCGGGCCGGGGCTGGGATTCGATCCTCAGTCCCCGGTGCTGCAAAGTGAGCGCTTAACCCACTGAGCCATCCCAGCTTCCCCTGAAGTTTTCTTGATGGAGTCTACTTCCCAACTTTAAAATCATTTCAGTGTCTCTCTCAGAACCGTGCCCTTCCCCTCTGCTAATTTGTTAAGGTCAGTAGAAGGTTCAGTTTTCCTATGAGATCTGATGGTGAAAATATTAATAACTGAGGAGATTTTAATGGGTGAATAAGCCAGATTCTTATAGTACTTGCCTTGTAGTCATTGTGCTGCACCAATGGCTCAATCTGAGAAAAGTTTGTGGCCTGTTGGGAGTATTGAGTTTGCTCCTGTCACCTTTCACAATTAACCAATTACGATGACCTTCCTCCTGTATCTGAATGTTCTGAAAGTTCCCTTAATATTATACAACCGGTGCCCTTGACTTTGAGAGCTCTACTATCCTGGTCCAACTGCTTCTCTCTCTGGTGGACCAAAGTCATTTCCATTGTTTTATTTAGGATCCAGAAGGGGAAAAAAAACCCAAAAAACAAAATAACTTAAAATGCTCAATGGGGACAGATCTTTTTTCTCTCTCTTTGCTCTCAATATGATTCTACTCTGAGGTTATTTTACTCCTATTTTTACCTCACCCCAGGTTTCCTTTTCTCCATGTTCAATATACCAGTCTTCCTTTCTCTATGATTTTTCTTATTTGGTACACCCTTCATGCTGAATTTGTGTCAGTGATGTTTCTCAAGAGACGAGCAGAGCCTCCTGGGGCAAGATTGACGGGTAGGGGGCGACATGTGCAGTGGTAGACTGGTAGCAGAGGCCCAAAGCTGCAATCTTGTGGGCAACAAGTGCAGAAGAGAGCCAATAAAGTTTGTGAGGTGCAGGGCCCTGGGGATGTCATTTCAGTCTGATCCAAAAGGATGGGAGGATGGAAATGACCTGACCTGAGGGCCTTAGGGTCTTTCAGGACTCATACCTCTTGCTATATCTCTTGATAATAGTAAAGCCAATGTGTATTGTTTGCCAGATTATCTAGGCCCCAGTGAAACTTTGGGGCAGACCAGGAGGGTGACAGAGATTATGTATGGGAAAGTGTGAACTGCAAGCTCAGAGCAAGCACCAGACGGACAGTGTGTGTAAGACTGGCAGAAGGAGGGCAGCTTACTGTGAAGAGCAAGGCGGGGATGGGGGTGCAGCGCTTCACATGGATCATGGCCAACACGCTGGGAAGGTGGCCTTCCCTGGCTCCAGCAAAGAACAGCCTGGCAGAGAGAAAAGCAGGTCAGCCTAGGGTGGCCCATGGACCACCCAGCCAAGCTCCCTCCCCAGCCTGGGCTCCGCCATCCATGCCCCCTCTGCCCACACAGGAGCATCCCCCCTCCAACCAGGTACTCGCCTTCTCATGCACACCTTCCAGCCCACTAGTCACAGGACCCGCAACCACAAATGCAGGCAAAACAGAGGCAGCCAGTGGATAAGTAGATGGATCCTGGGTGTGTGGACACCCTGAGTGTGGCCTGGGTGGCTTGGGGTTACTGATGATTGTGCTGTCACCTTGTGAGTCTCTCTTAATGCCTGGAGCGCTGCAGTGGAAGCAGCCTCTCCTTTGTCTAAGACCTTAGTTCCTTTTTAAAAAATGTGCCTTCCCCATCCTCAAAGGACACATGGGGACTGAACTGTATAAGGAAAGCCTTAAATGCATGCATATCCTAGTTAGAGAAAGTAGTTGCTTTTGGGGGGGGGGGTGAGGAATGTGTGAGGACTAGAATGGGATATGTGGGGCATTTGGGGGGTATGTAGGAATGTCCTGTATCTTGAGGGTAGTAGTTATGTGCCTCTCTACAACTGTTGAAACTCATCAATCTGAACATTAATGATCTGTGTATTTTATTGTGTGTAAATTATACCTAAGGGAGCATTTGAGATCTTGTTTCCCAGCATATGTCATCAGTTTGGCTCAAATAAACTCTCATAAAATTTAAAAAAAAAAGAATTATACCTAAAAGTTTGTATCTTTAAGCTACTTATACTATGCCCAAAAAGCCACCTTAAGGACATGAATAGAGAGTTAGTGAAAGGTATATGTGCAAAGATATTTTGATGATAAATAACATGGGAAATATCCTAAATGCCTAAAAGTAGGAGGAGAGAGGAGTTAACAAAAGCAGCTCATCAGAAGTGTGGGAGTCAATTACGGCCCCAAGTACTCATATGCATCAGCATCAGTTGCCATCAGTAAATAACTAGGCCAGTGTCACTAGTTTCAGGACGCCTCATGGCATTGGCCCTCTACACTGCAACCTCATGCAGCTGACTGGGCCCCAGGCGCTCGGTGGGCCTCACCATGCACACAGCCAGGGTCCCGCGTTCACATCCCCCCTCCACATGCAGCCGGGACCAGCTGGAGTTGTCCAGGTCCCGCAGCTTTTGCAAGTGTCACGTTCACAAGAGACAATCCTTGCCCAGCTGGCTGACAACGGAGGAGACAAGGACAGTAAGCATGACACACACCCGCACACACTCCTACTCCTCAGGAAGGATCATCTATATCCCAAAACATGAAAGAGTGAGAGGCAGAAAGAGAGAAGGAGGGGTTGAGGAAGAAGGAAGGAAGGAAGGAAGGAAGGAAGAAACTGGAAGATGAGCAGAGGCCTGGTGGGTGAGCTGTGCCTCTGAATCGGAGGCTGAGTACACTGGCCGCATCTCCTGCATGCACACACAGCTACCACATGCACACAGACCGCTACTTGGCCTGCCTGAGGGACGAACCCCACTCTAAAGTGACTGTAGCCAGTCACTCTCCTCCAATAGATCCCAGAGAGCCTCATGGGTCACTGCTCTTCCACCGCTCGCCCTCGGCTGGGGCCTCCAGGCGGCCACTGCTCCTGTGTAACACGCACACGATGTTGCTGTGGATAAGTATCATAGGGTCCTGGGGAACAGAGGACTCCCATTCTCCCTCTTTCCTGCCCTGGGTTCTGAAAACATGGCACTCCTTTGTCATTGCATGGGAACTCCTCCCTGACATGATGGGTGGCTTGGAAAGCAGCTGAACTCATGGTACTCCTTTGGTTGTGTCTTTTGAGTAGGACTGCCCTGGGCACAGAGAGACTTTCTAAGAGGCCTGGGTGGATGCCTTGAACCACAGCTTTGGGAATCATCCAGCATATGCTGGCCTCCACAGTCCATTCTGGAGATAGCAAGACGGGGCACCAAGGGGGTCAGATTCCTGGATGTGTGGAGGCATTAGCCACAGGCTCCTGGGCCCACTCGAACTTCTAGCTTCCCTGAGAGTTTTAGGGTGGGGCGTGTGGCTTTGGAAAAATGCTTTCCTTCTGCTCTTCCCCAGCCCTCTCCCTTCCCATGCTCCATCTGAGTATTATGGGCGGCCACGTGAAGACTTCCCACACCGGCCTGTCTGTTGAGCAGAGAAGAGCCTTACCCACAGGTTACTCAGAGCTGATCCCATTCCACCTGCAGTCTGGTCCCAGAACTTTCCTGGGAGGCCAGCCTACAGGGCCCAAGCACAGGTCCCTCTCGATCCCTTTCAAAATGGGGTTCCTTTCTAGCCAACATGGTTTGTTTCCAGGAGAGTGGAAAGGGGGCTACGCTATCAACCCCTGACCCGCATCTGTGTCAGACAGCCTGGGGCCTCCTCAGCCCCCTGCACGGATCCAAATGGGGTGGGATGGGGCTTTCACCACTACATGGAAAGCCACACACATCAAAGGTTACCACGTGAGCAGCACACACCCCTTTGAGTCCATACTGATACATGCATGTCCTCACGTGAGCAATCACTTCCTGCAAGGTCACCACCCAGGTACCCACACAGACCCCCGCGGACAGAGACAAGCTGCCCACATGTACACAGAGCGATATGCACAGCAGAGTGGCCCCTGACTCAGAGAGGACCTGGACAGCACTCACCGGGAAGAAGTGAAGAGAGACCCATTGACTCCCCCAAATGTGGACAAGGCAACGGAAATAGGCATGATGCAGGCCATGACCCCTAGGAGCTTCTCTCCAAAAGTCTGTGGGAGAAAACGAGGGGTGAGTGGAAAGGGAGAGGTCACCCCCCTGCACTTAGGGGTCACTGTGGGGCAGGCCCCCCCTCAGGCCCACCTTTGCTGAGTCTGTAGCTAAGTTCCTGAGAGGAGGGACAGCATCCGTGCCCAGACCCTCTTCCCACACCACCACTTCCCACAGCAACCACTACCCAGCGGGGAGCCAGTCAGTGTTCCGGGCTAACTGAAGGAGACTGTGTGGTAATGATACTAACACTAATACTGCTCATAGCGAACTAGCATTTGTTATCCTTGATTTATGGATGAAGAAATGAAGGCACAAAGCAATTCAGTGGCTTGCCTAAGATCACACATCTGGAAAGTGGCAAGGCCAGGACTGGAAACCTGCCATGGGAGTCTAGGCCTCACTGCATTGTACACCACTGGGTCAGGCTGGTTGGGGCTCCAATCTCAGCCCAACATTTAGGAGCCATAAGACCTTGAGTCAGGTTCTTAACTTTTTTTTGTTCTTGTTTTTTATTTTATTTTATTATTATTATTATTGTATTTTATTGTTAAATTTAATGGGGTGACATTGGTTGGTAACAATTAGATAGTTTCCGGATGTACAACTCCACATCACATCACCCATGCATCGCACCATGTGCCCACCTCCCAGAATCAGCTCCCCCTACACCACCATATATCTGGTGCCCACTCCCCTCTCCCCCCACAACTCTCCCTCCCCCCTCCCCCTTCTCAGGGTAACCACCAAACTATTGAGTGTGTAGGTTCTTAACTTTTGAGTCTCCCTTTTTCTATTTTTTAAAATAGAGATGAATCCTAATTCATAGGGTGAGAATTTCTAAATACATAGAAACAAATGATACGGGGGCAGAGGGAACTACATCGGTTGAGAAAGAAAAAGTAGTGAGGCAAGAGGCTAGTTAGTCTTCCTGTAATGAAGTAATATAAAATGTTGAGGGACTAGCCTTTCCTACATTCTCTGAGCCAAGTACAAGCTTGATTGATAGCATCCTATTGGGGAGGGGTTGTTCAGAATAGCTGTCCTGTTGGGGAAGGCTAGTGGTCACTGCCACCGCAGGACTCTGGAGGGCTTCTTTCTTCAGTCTTAGGATAAGACAAGTGATGGCACTGTTTGGCAGGGTGAAGTCATGGCCCTGGTGTGCCCGGTGAGGGAAGGGCATGGTTCCCAGGTCTTACCCAAATAGCCAGGACCCCAAGGCCTTGGACCAGCATGATCTCTTTCTCCAGAGAGCACAACCCACTCCTACTTTCAAATTATTTACTGGCGCACACGTTTCCCAGCTGAGGAAACAAATCAGATTGAATGATTTCCAAAGGAGGAAATGGAGGCAGAGACAAATGGCAGGCCTCATGCGAGATTATGTCTTTCTGGGGTGGCATCTATCTCCTTTCTGCAATCATCACATTTAGAGTTTCAAGTGCCCTAGAGTAGGAGTTGGCACACTTTTTCTGTAAAAGAGTAAGATAGTAAATATTTCGGCTTTGTGGGCTATACAATCTCTGTGGCAACTGCTCAGCTCTGCCACTGTGGCTGTTCTAGGTCTGCCATGGCTGTCAGTTTGCTCCTGAGCACTCGAAGATGTGGTTTCTGTCCTAAGGACTTGGGATGACTCCCAATTCCACAAACCCATGGATCAAGGGAAAGTGAGGGAACTAAGTAGGCAAGACTATGTCAACATTCCTGGCTTGAGGGACTGCAAGTTTGATTTCTTACCACAGCGACTGCGTTTGATGCCAGCAGCTCCTGGGGGGACATTGCAGTGACATAAGCGACATTGGCAAAGACATACACAAATGTGACCAGTGGGATGGAGATGAAGATGGCTCTGGGAAGGTTCCTGTAGAGGGAGAGGAGGTGAGATGGGGAAGGCCTGGCATCTGGGATCACCTGCCTCATCATGGGGTCCAGGGAGTGCCTGTGTCTTTCTGCATGAAGCTGACCTTGCGGCCTTCTCTGATGCTCCCTCTCCCTGGAGTGGGGTGGATTTTATCACAATGTGGGCAGGATAATTTAAAGGAAATGAAACAGCTTAGGCTGGAAACATGCTCCATACCTGTTGATCTCTTCCTGACCACAATCTCCACAATGCACCCCTTCCCCTGCCTCAAGACACAAAGACCTGCCTATCTCGAAACTGGTGAGTAAGACGCTTGGAAACCTCTCAGGACACAGTTTATTTTATTCTCTAAGGCAGTGGTGTTATCTCAGTGCCTTTTTCAGCTTTTAACCTGCTCTGGGATGGTCACTGGGTTATTTTTCTTCTCCTGGCAGGGTGGATGGCAAATGGTCTAAGTTCCTGGGAAATGAGCTATTTCTTCTGGAGAGATCAGGTCAGGGTCCGAATGGGGGCTGGGAGGAGGAGGAGGAGTGGGCTTCCTCTTTCCAGTAGCAGGTGTCTCAGCCTTTCCAGGGAGAGAGGAAAAGCTGGGCTATTTCAACTCACTTGTAGGGATCAACAAGTTCCTCAGTCACGTAGTTAAGGAAGTTCCAGCCTCCGTAGGCAAAGGAGCCCTGAAGGAAAGCCAGGGCGATGAGGCCGATGTCCGGTTCCTGGAAATTCTCAAATGCATTCTTTGGCTCCAGCCAGAAGTATTCTCCTGTAGACACAAGGGGCAGGAGGCTGCTCAGAAAGACCAGTCAGAGGCCCGACTGCTCCCGTCTCTGCCACTCCCTGTGGTGATGATCTGTCTCCGTGTTCTGTCTCCAGAGAACCCCAAGTGTAGGAGAAGTGGGACCAAAAGGAGCAGGGAAATACCAGTCCGGGACCTCTCAGAACCTGGTAATCATGAGTCCATTGAGGGCTCAGTTCAGGTTCAAAGCACAGTTCTGAATGTTCTTTTTTAAAAAGGCAAGGTTACTTGGAAGGCAAAGCCAGGAGGAGGGTACCAGAGAGGGCAGGTTAACTTGCAGGGCAAGCAAGGTATATTGGAGCTGGTTTGCTGAGATTTAGAGATGCAGGATTAGAACCCTTGACCACCTTTCCTGATATTTAAGTTAGTACATTTTCATGAAGCAAGCATCAAGAACAACAAACACTCAAACATAAGTTTCCATAATGCTGAGTTAGTTCAAGCTTGTTCTGCTCTCTTTGTTAATCTCTTCCCATCTCTTTCTAAGGTGTGTGTTTGGTCTCCGTTTTCATGGTATACGGTAGATTTCCCGAAGACAGGGGTCCTTCAGCAAAGAGCTTTTAAATGGCCCTTATCACAGAGTCTTGCACACAGAGGACTCTCAAAAAAAGGTTGCTGACTGAGGTTATAATGAGACACAGGGTAACTGCCCATACTTATTCACCTGTAACTCATCATTGGGACAGTAAGGAGATTGGAGTGATCAGGAGAAAGTATTGGGTCCAGATTAGGAGGGACTCACTATTTTTGAAAAGACAGCACAGTGATTTCCTTAAGTCTGAATTCCTGAAAGCAATATAACCTGCTAAAGAATTTAATCCAACTGATTAAAATTATCATGGGCATTTTAAATGGCAGAACCTTAATTATGTTTCCTGGAGTCAAAAGCCAGGCACCCCACATGGCTTTCAGGGCTTGTGGGCAGTGGGGAGGTCTGCTGCTTGTCATCTGACTTTCTCTAGAGGCAGTGACACTGGGCAGAGCCTCAGGGTGCTACCAGCCCCATGGAAACCAAACACTGACTCGGGCTTGGAAAGGGCCAAATCCAGTGGGGAATGTTGGCAGGAGCCCCAGGAATGTAGCACTCTCTCTTATAGAGATTATGAGTAATTTTGAAACATAAAATCTCCTCCTCCACCCCCCCACCCCCCACTTTAAGATATGGATACAATACAATACAAAATGCAAGGAACTTCCCTGGGTTTGGGGCAAGAGGGCAACAGGAGTCCAGAGATCTGAGGTCTTCCAAGCCATGAGCTCAGCATGGGAGGAGTGCGTCTGCTAGCAGGCAAACATGCCCTACTTCCTAGGAAGATGGTTTCTCTTCCCCTTAGTCAAGCAAGTGAGGAAGAGACGTCATTTAAGGCCAGAATTGAGAAATCTCAGGGAGTGCACACATCTCAGGACAGTGTGAGGGGGTGTGTACAGGCAGGGGGTGGAAAGTTGGGCAGGGCCCTGTGGTTTCAATGAGACTCACCTTTGCAGATCTGTACAACCCCAGTGATGATGATCAGGGCCAGGGCCAGGAGCTTCCCAGCTGTGAAAATGTCTTGCACTCGGGTGGCCCACCGTACACTGTAACAGTTGACCCACGTGAGGAGCACTGAAACAATAAACCCCCAAACATAGCCTCAGGGACCATAAGAAAGGCTGCAGGATGCCCTCTGCACAGAAGCAGAAATGTTTCTTGTTCCTGATGATGGGATAACAGATGAGCCAAATATCCTGCACACTCAGCCCCAGTGTGTAGAAACGTTGGCTAGGTTAATGGGTTACAAATGGGGATTACGTGCCACAAATTAGAGCTTGGTCAGAATGTGCCCTGCCCAGGCCTGGAAGCCAGAAGTAGGCCTGGGTTGGCTTGGGGGAGTGAAATTAGCAGTTGATCAGGGCTGCAATGTAGACTTTGTTTTGAAGTCATTGTATGTTCAAGGGGCTCCCTGAGCAGCTGGTGGGACCCTGGAGGTCATATGCCTGAGACTGGTTTTGAGGCAACAGAGTTTTAGGAGAATCTTTTGTTACTTAGGGTTACTGAGGTATAACATACATAAAACAGAATTCATTTTTCTAAGTGTACATTTTGATGACATTTCACAAATGTTTGCAGTTGTTTAATCACTACCACACTCTCTATAGAGAATATTTCCAACACTCCAAAAAGTTCTCTTGCATGTTATGTTTCTTTTTTAAAAGATTTATTTTATTGTTTTTGAGAGACAGAGATGCAGAGAGATAGAGACAGAGATACAGAGAGACAGGTACGGAAAGAAGGAGAGCTCAGAGCAGTCTTCATAGTTGTACGTCATCCGTTTTGACACAGTTTCATTCCACAAGTGGATGTGGGTCCACACAGGGTGGGAACTGAACTGGGGGCCTCCCATATGGGAAGCACAGCCCAGTTCAGCATATGGGTTTGCATGGGCCAGGGCCAGGACTCAATGCCTGGACCTCACGGCTGCAAGGCAAGTGCCCAACCTGTTGAGCTATCCCAGAATCAGTGTTGTGTTTCTTCTATCTCAGTTCCCTTCCCTTACCTCTGGCAACCACTAATTTGATTTCTGTCCCTAAAGATTTGCCTTTTCCAGAATGTCACATGAAAGGAATGACACCATATGCAGCCTTTTGTGTCTGGCTCCTTTCTCTTAACATGACTTCTGAAATCCATTCATGTTGCTGAATATATCAGTAGTTTGTTCCTTTTTATTGTCAAGTAGTATTTCGTTATATGAATGTATCCATTTGTCTTACCATTCGCCAGCTGATGGATATTTGGGTTGCTCCCAGTAACACTTGCACAGAAATCTTTAAGTAGACTGTAGAGGTCTTTGAATGGGGTTTTAATTTCTCTTGAGTAAATACCTAGGAGTAGGATTCTGGGTCATATGATAAATGTAAGTTAAATTTTGTAAGAAACTGGCAAACTGTTTTCTAAGTGGCTGTATCATTTTGAATCCTCACCAGTGATGTGTGTGAGATCTTGTTACCTGCATCTTCATCAGCATTTGCTACTGTCAGCTGCAAAAGTCTGGATATTCTACTAGGTATGAAGTGGTATTTCACTGTAGCTTTGATTTGCATTGGCCTAGTGACTAATGATGTTGAGCATGTTTTCAATTGCTTATTTCCACCATTCATATAGCTTCTTGGGTGGCCAGAGTGGGTTTTAACCTGCCTTGTTTTCTAGGAGTCACAGAAAGCCCAACAGCATGGAACCTCCAGGGCTGGAGGAGAGCTCAGAGGCTGACCGCTAGGCTGGAAGGCTCTCTGTTTTACTTCCAACTCCCTAAGTAACCAAGAGCCTTGTGCTGCAGGAACAGGACTCTCAACCTCCTGGTGGTTATGGAATGCTTGAGAATAAAGGGAAAAGTTAATATTCTCTTGCTTTCCCTTCTTCTGAAACAGTGACCAGGATGCCCCCTAGTCCTACAAGGGTACGAGTCATACATGCAAATGCATGGGACTCTTTCTCCTAGAACCTCTAATCAGGCCTCTGACGTCACTTGAACAGCTGATCAAGTACTATCAGTACCTTATCCTGACACTGTGCGTTTACTTTCCAAATATTTTCCAACCTTTCTTGATTCTGAGAACATTTTGGCAGGGTAAGGACTTGACATTATCTATCAGTAACCGTCTTCCCTGCACTTCTCTACCTGGTTAACAACTCCTCTTTCAAGATCCAGCTCAAATGTCACCTGTTCTGTAAGTTGTTATTACAGTTTGTCCCTCCCCTCTCCTCCCAGGTCACTTTGTTTATACCAGGGCTGTCCGGAAAGTATCCAGCCATATACTATGAAAAATAGAAGCATTGTGGCTGGATTTTTTTCCAGACAGCCCTCGTATGTAATTTTGGCATTTATATATTTGTATTATAACAACCTATTTCACTTTCTCTGTCTCCTTGTAGACTGGGAGGGCAGGGACTGTGACTTTTTTATGTTTTAAAATGTAGGACATATCACTGATGCCTGCAAATAGTAGGTACTCGGCAACTACTTAATACTTGGATAAAGAAAATGCCCCAGTTTATTAGCCCTCCAAATCTCTTCTCAGCCTACACATTTCACAACGCACACCAATCCCCTTGCTCTCCAGGAAACTCATCAAAAGGAGACATGATCCCGGTTGGTTTCACAGAGCCAAGAGAGCCACAGGAAACTTGACTTCAAGAGCAGAACTGCTTGACTCTTCGTGGAGGGGCTGTTATCCAAAATGGTGTCATATAAGGAGAACCAAAACATGTTGTTGGAGGAAGGATTTTAAGTGCCTTAACAGAAAGAACATTTTGTAAATACTCAGATGTTCCAGATGGACTGAGATGTCCTAATAAATACACATTTGATTTATCTTATTCAATTCAGTAAGGATTTTAGGATCACATGTCTGGTGACAATCCAACGTAAATCACTCTAAGCAACTGGGCCTATGATCTGAGCTTCTCTCCAGGGCCCTGAGGTGTGCTAGGGATGAGCTAGGTCTCTGGGTCCCAGGAGTTCATGCAGGCACAAGCAAAAATGTCTACAAAATAAAGGGAAGGAAGATTGGGACACAAAGCCCATGTGGTTCAGGGATGGGTAAGGATTATAGAACAGGAAGCAGAGAAGGAAATTATCCTCCATCAAGGGGAGGAAAGGAGGGCAGGTAGGTGACAAGAGAGTGCTTACAGGGAAGTCAGGGCAAAGCAGGACAACCAAGAATGGGGACTGTGGGTACTGCCCCATGTGCTGGGATAGAAAACACAAAATCATCTTCTTATCAAGTGAGACCTTTTCAAGGCAGCCAGAAAGACTCCTAAAGGTCAGCCCCATAGTGCCCTGGAGGGATCAGGATGTTTGAAGGAGGGACATTGTCAAATAAGCTTGCAGTGGGTGTCTTCTGTTGTGCCCTGTTGTTCCCAAGATTATCTCTACAACTTCACAAGAATCCAGTCCTTGACTAATATTTAACCTTTCCCCTTTATAGGAATCTTTCAGAAATAAAAAGAGAAATCCTGAGAATGAAGCGAGGAGACAGGCTGCCGGTGACACTAATCTCCTTGGAACAATGGCTGCAGGCCATGTCTGACCTTTCACCCTGCAGTTGGGCGACCACAGCATGTGACTGAGGGGAGAGAGGGCACTTTCAGTCTCCTGGTACCACAGGACAGCTTCCTTCACAGCAGGCTGAAACCTGAGCCTCCATGCAGACAGGAAAGGTCAGTGAGTGAAGGCAATATTTGTTAGGGTGCTTGCCAAGCCCCTGCCCTGCTCAGGTGTCCTGCCTCTGCCCGTCTGCTATCTAGCACCCCTTTCTGTTGCTAACGGCTATGTCCCCTGTCTCTTCCCAGCCAGACTCTGAATTCTGAATGCTTGAGATATAGTGACTTCAGGGAAACCACATGTAGGTAGAGATCAGTGGCCACTACAGCTTGAAATGTGAGAGTTTTCACCTATCCATCCATCCATCCATCCATCTATCCATCCATCCATCCATGCAGCTGTCATCTACATAGAGCCTACACATGCTAGGTACTCGGGTAGGTGGGGGAGTTATAAATAAGACACAAGTCCCTGCCTCAGGAAATTGACAGCATAAGCGGGGAGGTGGGTGAGCTAAAAGATGATCACAAAGCAATATGGTGATGGCTTCTTGGGGGGCATCCATGAGAATCCCCTAACTCAGCCCAGGGGAATTAGAGATGCTTCTCATAGGAGGGGGAGACCCTCACAACAGGGGCAAATTTATAATTTTGACCCAGCTGAACAAGATAAATAAAAAGGCATAAAACTCTGGTTCTTGTCCATTGTAATCTGGCTGTGGGGGTGGTTGCTGCTTCTGTGAAGGCCACATGGAAGCCCAGGCTTATCTGCATTTCTTGGGCCTTTTCTGCTCTTTCTCTTTTGTTTCCTGGGTTTAAAAAAAAAAAAAGATGTAACGACTATCAAGAAGATGGGATATCAAGAACATGCTAAATCAGGGGTTGGTTACTTAATTTGCCCAGTTTGGTGACAGGAGGGATACAAAAAAGGAGGCAGGCAAGATTAGCCCTAGTAAAACCCTGCCCACTGCCCAGGGCCCCTCAACTGACAAATAAGGGAGGTGGGCTCAATGCTTCCTGCCTGTGGAAAAGCTGTAGGACTGGCAGAGAAATGCAGAGTTCTTTTCAGATCGACAACAATACAGAGCCTGTCCCTGACCTGGAATATGTCCACTGTAGAAGGGGTGCATGAGCTCCTGCTTCCTGTAGAATGGTGTTCCTAGCCCCTTCCCAGCTTTGATCCTCAGAATCAGATCCCTGGGGAGTCACGGAAGCCTCTTTTTCACTTCCTCAGTCAGACAATAACATCAGAACTCATGAGGTAGGCTGAAGAATGGCATCCCCAAAATGTCAACATCTTCATTTTATGAATGTTACCTCACATGACGTAAGACATTCAGCAAAGGTGACTATAGTTAAGATCTTCAGATAGGGAGATTATTTTGCATTATCTGAGTGGGCCCAATGTAATCACAAGAGTCCTTTAAGAGGGAGGCAGAGTTAGACATGAAAAGAAAAGATATGATGACAGAAACAGAGATCAAAGAGCGAGAAAGATTTGAGGATGCCTTCCTGCTGGCTTTGAAGATGGAAAAAAGGGGTCATAAGCCAAAGAATGAAAGGGGCCTCTAGAAGCTGGAAAAAGCAAGGAAACAATTGTCCCCAGAGCCTCAGAAGGAACACAGCTTTGCTGACACCTTGAGTTTAGGACTTCTGTCCTCCAGAACTGTAAGATAATAAATCTGTGTAGTTGTAAGCCACCAAATTTGTGGTATTTTGTTACAGCAGCAATAGTAAACTAATACATGTCCATATACCTATCATACATGGCCATTATCATATATATCTCATATATGATATATCATATCATATATCATGGCCATATATCTATCATACATTTTGTTACAGCAGCAATAGTAAACTAATACATGGCCATATATCTATCATACAGAAAGACCAGAAAGGGTGCATATCCTTAAAGAGAAAAGCTTTTAAAGAGTAACCAGGCAGCACATACCAGGACACCAAAGGAGTGCCTGTCCACAGGCCTTACAGGCCAAGTGGAGGGCAGTGGCTGGGCTCCCTGGAAGTGGACAATGAAACTGAGGTCACCAATGTGCTGACCTAGCTGGCAAATTTCCACACCTCATGACAGCATCCCAACTCTTCCATATCCTGGGGATCCTGTGGCTAGAGTGTTACTGCCTCCTCTGCCTCCCCTTCGTAATTCAATGTAGCAGTAAATAGGCTTGCCCTGTAATAATCCTAGCTGTGCTTTTCCTCTCAGAAAAATGTAGGGCAAAAGACACTCCCAATACCTGTCCTTCATCAATCCCAGGTCTCTCCCATGCTCCTCTATATTCCATACAACATCCAGCCCACCACAGATGCAACTCAGGCACACATGTAAACATAGGTCTGAGGGTTACAAGCCTCTTGCAAGGCAAGTGGAATGAGAGATGTTGACAGACATGATTCTTGTGTTCTCTGCCCCCATAGTTTGGTTGGTCTCCTAATTTTACTGACCAGAAGCTATAATTAAAGGCCGTAAAAGAAGTCAAGATGGAAAGCCAAGACATGAACTCAAGACTCTAAGTCTGAGTTCCTTCCTCGAGTTGGAGGTAAAGAGTGGCCACACTATGTGCTATCTTGCAGTGGACAACACCTAATGTGCTTTGGCAGACCCTGCTCTGTGACTTCCCTAGGTGTAGTCAACCCAACCTGTCTCAGTAGGAGTTAAAGCACATGAGGTTAAACGATTACAAATTTTAGAAGGGAAGAATAAGATCAACATATTTGGGAAACTTTAACCTTAAATGAATACATTATAGACTATAGGTAAAAGGTAATTAAAAATTAATACCTCTAGTCCATTTTAAAACAGAACATCAGTGAATCATTAGCATAAGCAAATACGTAAAGCTTCATTTAGAAAAATTTAAGAATGGATTATGAAATTGTGGGGGGAAGCAGGGATGGCTCAGTGGGTTAAGTGCTCACTTTGCAGCGCCGGGGACCCCGGATGGAATCCCAGCCCCGGCCTGTGTGGACCCACATGCTGAACTGGGGTGTTCCCCCAGTTCAGTTCTCTTTCTGTTTCTGTATCTCTGTCTCTCTATCTCTGTCTCTCTCTGTCAAAAACAATAAAAAATAAAAAAAAAAGAAATTGTGGGCTGGTCTTAAGTCCCTGCAACCAACACAGAGCCATGGCTGAGACTTTATCACTCTTCCCCTCAGCTCTACCTAGGAGGCCTGGTGAGTGAAGGGCCATGTGGTTTTCTGGTGTCTTTTTTGAGTACAGAACAAGCAAGTAGGGCTCAGAGTAGTGTGTGTAAGGAGTGAAGTGCTAAAAATGGGGGGTGGTGGTGGAGGGGATGCCAGGATAGCTCAAAAGGTCGAGTGCTTGCCTTGCAACTGTGAGGTCTGGGGATCGAATCCCAGCCCCAACTCATGCAAACCCACATGTTGAACTGCCGCCAATTGGTAACCACCAGGATGGTGGTGAAGGTTTGCCGCCAATTGGTAACCACCAGGATGGTGGTGAAGGTTCTCGCCTCCCATGTGCAAGGCCCCCAGTTTGGTTCCATCCCTGCATAGCTCCATATCCACTTATGTGGAACCAATGATGTTAAATTATGGAGACTGCTCTGAGCCTCCCGTATTCTCTCTCGCACCTCTCAAAACAATAAAATACATCTTTAAACAGCCTTTTGGGCCACTTCTTGCTCGAGGGCCACTTCCATCCTTGGAAGTGTATTTTCTCTACTTTTACTTTCAATAAACCTTTCTTTCACAACTGTAAAAAGAAATAAAATAAAATGGGGGTGGAGGGAGTTGAGTAGCTGAGATGCAGGCAGAGATGGTTCCCTCAAAGGGACCTGGCGGCCTGGGTTGACTCGAACAATCATAGAACTTTAGAACTTGAAGAACCCAGTGCACTTCCCAGCTTGGTCACTTACTCTCAGGAAGCCTGGACTGATTAGTCAAGCTGTTTGGGCCTCACTTTCCTCTCTGTAAAATGTAGGTGTGGCCCATTTTAGTCCCACGAGGATGCTCTGTAACCTGTGTATAACTATATCAAATATTAAGTGGCTATTCTTATTGTTCATAAACTAGGAAGCTAGAACTCAAAAAGAAGGCATGATTTGTTCAGGATAAGGTGGACAATCAGAGGCAAAGCAGAGTGGACTGGGAAGGGGATGGTTAGGAGGGTTTTGGAGAAGCTGTAGCATACATCAGGCCATGTCCTGCACTGTTATATAGCCTCTCCTTGTTGCTTCCTCCTCTACCTCTGACCCTACTCCTCAATTTCTAATCTGTTTCACCTTTTTCTCAGTAGGATGATCATCCACAAATTACCAGCTCTGGGGTCCTTTGACCCAAGCTGTCTGGAAGTGTGGGGTCACAGGCACAAAGGTGAATTAGGGTGTTGTGGGCCTGGTATGCATAAGGCTGAGACACTGGCTGGGGCCCAGATGTTTAAGCATGTCCCTATGCCTTGGTTTCCACAAGTGAGGAAAATGACATCAACCCTTAAAAATCATTGCTAGGAAGGCCCTACAGAAATCCGTAGAGCACAGCTGCTGCTGCTGTTCTACTCAAGCCCAGTGGAGAATGAAATTTCCCTGTTCTTCCTGCAGCCAGCAGTGAACACACAACCATAAACATCACCCTGCTGGTCAGTGTGGCATTGAGATCCTGTAACACTGTCTTGCACATAGAAGGTGCTCATGCTTACTGAATGAAAGATGGGTAGATGAATAAATCTATGCAGAAAATATCAGGGAGGGTGCACCAGAGCTACTGTGCTTCTCTAGGAAGTAAACATCAGGGTTTTCTACATCATGGAACAGCCTCATGAAGCAGGGCAGGCAAGCGTCTATGATGCCAGAGGAAGGCACTGTGGTGGGTGCTCCTCTGTCCCTTAACACGTTGCGTACGGCAGGGTTTAAATCCCTCATACCCCTCTGTTCCGGCAGGTATTTAAATGAGACCACGTTGAAATGAACTCTTCTCTTTAAAATGCTATTGCTTCCATATTATTTATAACTTTTCAATAAAATTTTTTTGTACTTACTCATGTAAATTTATCCATTGATAATATTTGCTCGTTATATATCAACCAAACCTAATTAATTAAATAAATCTTGCAAAAAAAAAAAAGGTCAAGTGTAAAAACGAGAATTCTCGTTATCCATCCTTAATGCATGGCTCAGAAAAAATGAAGATTCTTGTGATCCGTACGCAATGTGTTAAGAAAGCTCACAGATGGGGAAGCCGGGATGGCTCAGTGGGTTAAGCACTTACTTTGCAGCTCCAGGGACTGAGGATTGAATCCCGGCCCCGGCCTGTGCGAACCCACACACTGAACTGGGGACCGAGGATCGAATCCTGGCCCTGGCTTGTGCGAACCCACATGCTGAACTGGGGAGAGCCCCCAGTTCGGTTCTCAGCAGGGTGAGACCCCGGCCCAGCTCCTGCCCTGTGCAGCCCCGCGTCCACCTGTAGAATAAAACTGTGGAAAAACCAATGATGTGCAACTATGGAGACTGTTCTGGGCCCTCCCCCTTTTCTCTGTCTCTGTATCTCTCTCTCTCTGTCAAAAACAATAAAAATAAATCTTAAAAAAAAAAAAAGAGCTAACAGGTTACCCCCGAAGACCAAGACTGTCTTTTGGTGCTCTCTTGCATCTGGACACGGGAATCTGTCCTCCTGCTGAGCTGGGCTGGCAAAGAGTCATTTTGTGTCTTCATCAGAAGGCCGATGACCATTTTCCCATATGGATCCCCATACTAGTCTCATTGCTTTTGCCAAGCCAGCTGTGGCTCCACGAACTCCATTGTTCTGGTGAGATGGGGTGAAAGTCGGGATAGGGGGCTGGATTGATTGTGATAAGAACAGTGCTCAGAAGCATGAAACAGTTGGAGCTCTCCTGTAGACAGCTCTTGGTACTGAAAGGAGATGTTTGAGGCCTGAACCCTACTACCTAGAGGTAGTTTCTGGCCTCGAGGGCCATCAGAGCCAGGAATGACCTCAGAGACCCAGAACCTCATTTTATATGTGAGTGAAGACCCCTCAGCGAAGTAGAGCCAAAGACAGGACTGCCCCTTTGTCCCCCAATTCCAGTTGCTTCTGCCACCATAGCAGCCTTTCTTTGATCACATACACAACACTCTTCTTTTTCTTTATCCATTCCCACATTCTTTCTCTCCCCTGCTCCTATCAATGGTACCCATGGTCACTGCTGACAATGCCACTTGGGGCTCTGAATCTGTCACTTGAAGATACTGGGCAGGTTCCTTTCTTTAAAGATTTTATTGTTTTGAGAGGAAAAAAGAGAGAGAGAGAGAGAGAGAGAGAGAGAGAGAGAGAGAGAGAGAGAGAGAGAGAGAGAGAGAGAGAGAAAGAGAAGGGGGGAAGGCCCAGAGCAGTCTCCATCATTAGTTGTGACATAGTTTCATTTCACACAGGTGTATGTGGCACCATGTGGAGTGGAACTGAACTGGAGGCCTCCTGCATGGGAGGTAAGAACCTTCACTGCCAAGCCATCCCAGTGATTACCAGTTGCGCCACAGTTCAGCATATGGGGTTTGCACAGACTGGGGCTTGGAATAGAACCCTGGACCTCACAATTTCGAGGCAAGCACTCAACCACTGAGTTATCTCAGCATCCCCCAGGTTGCTTTCTGGGCAGCAGAATGTAAGATGCCAATGTGGCAAAAAGGGGGAAGACTAAGATGGCTACTCCTCAGAAACCAAGAGTTGTGTCCATTACCCCCAGGGCTTTAGAAAATAATTTCCAGGGAAGCTGAGATAGCTCAGTGGGTTAAGCGCTTGCTTTGCAGCCTGGGAGACCAGGGATCAAGTCCCAACTCTGGCCCAGGGGGACCCATATGCTGAACTGGGTGTGCCCCCAGTTCGGTTCTTGCTGGGGCCTATGTGGGGGGCTCTTGGACCAGTTCCTATTCTGCGCAGCCCTGTGCCCACCTGTGGAGTTAAACTGTACAGAAAACTAATGCTGTCCACTATGGAGACTGCTCTAGGCCCTCCCCCTTCTCTCTGTCTCTCTCTCTCTCTGTCAAAAACCAATAAAAATAAATCTTTAAAGAAAAGAAATAATTTTCCATAGGTAGACTTCTCTCTCTGCCTTGTGTCCCCTGCCCTGGGCCCTTGTCAAAGTCACCATCACATAGTCCCTGGCTCTCTGGGCGCTGCATTTGGATCTTTCTGTCTTGCTGGGCTCCCCCATCCATCCCTTTCTCAGGACTGGACCAGAGGTAGCTTGGAAAGGCTTGTTTTCCTTTAGCATTTCCGGAATCAGGCCTCTCTTTGTCTTTTCAGATAAGCGAAAACAGAAAGTAGAGAGAGGGAAAAAAAAAAAAAGCCCAGACTTGCTGAAGTCCATAAAGACAGATGGCAAAGAAGAGGGAAGAGTGAGCATGAGAAACAACAGGGGGAAGAAGGAGGAAAAGAAACAATACACATCATTATGAGAGAGAAGAGAAAGGAGAGGAGAGGAGAGATCATGAGGAGCAGAATAGAGAATGATGGGACAGTAAAAATAAAGATGGAATGTACTAAGCAGACAGTTGTTGAAAAGGGAAGCTAGCTAGTGACGCCACTTTGCGGAAATCAGAACACCCTGTTCCTCTCCAGAACTTCAAAATAAGCACAATTCTGGGATGGAGCTCCCCAGCCGTCAGAAGCAGTTGTAAACTTCACCTGGTCATGCGCCGCCAGAGCAGCGTAGGTTTCTGTCTCACCTTTTGCTTGGGCGTGCACTTCTCTGCCTTCTGCCGCACTCTGGCCAACTTCCCCTGATTCCCTCCCTCTGAACTTGGAGCAAAAAGGGGGAGGTGATGTCCCTCAGACCAACCCTCCGGTGCCCACACTGGGACAGCAGAACAGGGGTGACTGCCCAGCCTGCTGGGAAGGGGTGTGGCGACGCGCGGCTCTGTGATAGGTTGGACCGAACTCCTTGGCCGCCTACCCGGCTCTTGGAAGGAACTGGGCACGTGTTTCTAATTTTGGAAAGGCTGCTCCTGCTTGGCCTGCCTAACCGTTTCCAGTGTGGGAGGTACCGTTAATCAGTGCCAGCTGCCAAAAGGCACTGATAGGCAAAGAAAACACGGAGCCCTGTGTGAGTTCTAACGCATGCAATCCGAGGCTGACAAGGTTCCGGTTCTGTCCGTCTGTAGGCCCGCCTGAGCTATCTTTCCTCTTCAGAGACCTCGGACAGCCTAGGGGGAAATTGGGGTAGGAGTGCAGACACACAAAGCCAGCTTCCTAGAATCCTTCCCTGCTCCCCAGGGCCAAGACATTTTTCATATGGGGTGAGGAGCCCCATTATACACTCAAGTCTCTGCCTACCTAAAACAAAGGTTGGTATTATTGTATGTGTAAATAACTTGACTGGTGAAAGAGAAAACATCAAAAGAAAACAAAACAAAAATAAATAAATTAATTAATAAATAAAATCAAAGCAGCTCATCCCAATAAACTAAGCTTTGATCCTAGCTTCTGTTGCTACCACCCTAAGGCAACATTTTGCTCTTCCCAAGTTCTTTTCTCTTTGGGGGACTGGGGGTCTCCTGCGTGGGAGGCTTGCCCCCTTGAGCCAGGGGTCTAATAGGGGGGTGGGGGCTGAGAACTGAACTGGGGCCTCCCACACGGGAAGCACACCCGTTAGGCATATGGGTCCGCATGGGCTGGGGCCAGGATTTGATCCTCTGTCCTGGGGGCTGCAAAGCGAGCGCTTGACCTGCTGAGCCATCCTGGCTTCCCCTCCAGCCCTTTTCATCTGGAAGCAGCAGTGACACAGTTTGAGAAGTCTCCAAAATACCCTGGAAGGACAGGAAGTGTGCTGAGCCTTCCAGAAGGGCCTCTCTCTGTCAAGGACAAACAAGTAGGTGAGGAGGGGCAAGAGGCGTGGTGGGGCTAGAGGTCCTGAATCACATAGCTTTTCCTGGACACTTTCAGCTAAGCCCCAGCCCATGCTGCCTCACCCCTGCCCCTTCCTTTCCTGGCTCTCCCTTCTCCTTCCTTCTCATCCTGATCCCTCCATGGCAAGTGCCAGTTGCCAGACCTGGAGTTTCTGCTGAATCACCATCCAGTCCTTAGTTTAGCCAAGAAACCCAAACACCCAGCTCAGCATTTTCCAAGAGCTGAGTAGTTCTCTCTCCAGCATTAGCTAAGCATGGATCCTGAGCTGCAGTGGGGGAGAAGAGAAAAACAGAAGACACCAGAATGTAAGGAAGACACATATAGCAAGCCATGCCACCCTGGGGAGCCCTGTTTTAATCCTACCTATTACTCTTCCAGCCCTGGACTGAAGAATTCTTGTTAACTCATGCTCCAATTCTCAAGGCTGATGCCTCCCAGACTTAGATTAAGGGGGATGGGATGGGTTCCGAGGGGGTCTGCACAGAGCTTAGGAGGGCTAGCCCGACTCTCCATCTTCCTCAGTCTTGGGGGAAAAGGGTGTGGGTCCTGGGAGGTCTGCTTGGTTTTTGGACTGCAAGGCTTGTGGACTCTGTCAGTATCCACCAAGGTCTATAAGCCTGGATTCAGGCTGCAAAATTCCCAAGACTGGTCAGTGTGGATGAAAAAGGGGTTCTACAGAAAATAGCCTCAAGGGTGACCTGATCATAAATTCCTCACTGGGCTGGTCATAGTGGTTAGTCATATCCCAGGCATATAACTTCTTTAGTAAAGGGCTGATCTTTGCCTTAAGCAAGCCCTGTCCATTGTTTCTGTGTATCTAGTTTAACACACCTTTGAAATGCCCCTTTTCAGACTAGACCCCTCCTTCTAAAGGAGGGGGGTCCAACCTTTTGGTTTCCCTGGGCCACACTGGAAGAAGACTTGTCTTGGGTCACACATAACATACACTAACACTAATGATAGCTGATAAGCTAAAAAAAAAAGTTGCAAAAAATCTCATGTTTTATGAAAGTTTATGAATTTGTGTTGGGTCACATTTAAAGCTGTCCTGGGCTGCATGCAGCCTGTGGGCCACAGGATGGACAAGCTTGTTCTAAAATGTGAGCACAGAATCTTAGCTACCCTATAATCCAATTCCAGCCTTGTTCTCACCTACCTGCCTTCATGTGATTTTCCTTATGTTCACTCCTTTTTCTCAAATGCATAAAAGAAACTGCAAACTATTAATTTTGTTCTCAGAAGCATTTGTCATAGTCTGTTGAGATCATGCTTCCAGGTGCGTCCTCTGACTTAAATAAATTTTTATAGAAGTTCTCTACAGGTGTGGATGTTCTACAGTAATAACCCAAGCCCAAGGGCAGCTAGTGCTCAAACTTTCTAAATTTTCAAAACAAAGCTCTCTTCTTTCCCTCAAAGCTCCCAGTCCTACTAGGTTTCACTACCATGAATTCTTATGATTTTATTTCCTGGGTATGTGGTATAAGTTTGATGTGTGACATTAACCCTTAAAACTTTACCAGACACAATTAATGGGTCACTTCATAAAGTACAGATGATGGCTCCTCTGGGGGTGGGGGTGGGGGTGGGGGAAAGAGTGATCCTTGAGAATCAGTGACAAAAGGCCAATGGAGAATTTAAGCTTCTAGACAAATTTGATAAAATCAGCAAACTTTTTCTAAACTGGTAGAAGCTGAATCACCATCCAGTACTTAGTTTTCCAGTAAAGCTCCCTGTTGCAGAGAGCCTCAATCCATTCATTATTCTCCCAAGCAGGAGTGGGCATTCTCAGAAATAGGCTCTTCATTCCCTAATTTCTAGGACTTGGACTACATACCCCTTTGAACAGCAGAACTCCAGTCTGAGAGTACAAGCTAGAGATTGGAAGAGACACTATGGGAAGCCAGGAAAATGGAGGTGATATGGACCAGGAATTGAAGCATATTGAAACTAAAAAGAAGATCCTGACTTCTCAGGTAGCCAGTGGTTAAATCCCAATCTGAGAATAGATTGGATTTTTACTAATGGACAGAAGTGTCCGACACTAATGGATCTGTAGGGAGAAAGAGCGTCATTCTTTTTTTTTTTTTTTTTTTTTTTAAAGATCCACTTTTATTGTTTTTGACAGAGAGAGAGAGAGAGAGAGAGAGAGAGAGAGAGAGAGAGAGAGAGAGAGAGATACAGAGACAGAGAGAATGGGGAGGGCCCAGAATAGTCTCCATAGTTGTACATCATCGGTTTTTCCACATAGTTTGATTCCACAGGTGGGCGCGAGGCTGCACAGGGCAGGAACTGGGCCGGGGTCTCGCTCCGGTGAGAACTGAACTGGGGGCACTCCCCAGTTCAGCATATGGGTCTGCACAGGCCGGGGCTGGGATTCGATCCTCGGTCCCCAGGGCTGCAAAGTGAGCACTTAGCCCACTGAGCCATCCCGGCTTCCCCCATTCTTTTTTTTTTATTTTTATTTTATTTTATTTT
>PVKE010000895.1:46923-118040 GCA_004027555.1 Craseonycteris thonglongyai | reverse complement strand
CCCAGTTCAGCATATGGGTCCACACGGGCCGGGGCCAGGATTCGATCCTCGGTCCCTGGGGCTACAAAGTGAGCGCTTAACCCACTGAGCCATCCCGGCTTCCCTACTTTTTATTTTTAAAAGTACATAGTATAGTAGAGCTCATAATAAAGTGCAATTGTCCCCACCTTCATCCCTCCTCACCCTCAGTCCTGATACTACTCCTAAAAGGCAACCTTAATAATCTTAATATGCTATATTGCAATTTCATTATTCATCAACTCCTGATATTATGTATTGACTTCTGTAAAAACAAAAAATCATAAACTCATATTCTTTCATTCCAGCCTGACTAGAATAGTATCTCTAAGGTCTGAGCAGTAGGGTCCAGTTAGCAGTTATTAATGAAGAACGGTTAAAATCAGAATACTGATGTTTGAAAGCTTTCCAGGAGATTCTAATGCATAACCAAGGTTAATAAAGGCTGAGGCAACGAGAGAAGGAAAGGTGGTAATACATTTACATTCCCATTACTATAAAATTTGAAACAAAACCATAATTATTCCATACCTTGCATTCAAAAGATCAGTTTCCGCTTAAGTTATTTGTGAAGAAAGTCAAGTGGCTTTACTGAAATATTGCAAATTTTGTTTTGCTAGTTCTAAAGACTAATACTTAATTAATCTTATGTCTAAAATGTTTCCCAGAGGAAACTACATTTGTTGAAATGTCTTTTATAGAAAATGGTGTCTATTCATGAAAAAATATAAACTATGTTTGCCATAGGAAGCTAATTTTAACATTCAGATAATTTATTCATAATGACCTCACTGATCTAGCTCTAATTAACTCAATGTATATAAAAAAGCTGTAGAGATTCTCACAAACTTAAGAACACAACTCAAGTGGTATTTCCTCTTTGCAAGCAAAATAAAATGAATAACAGACTAACTTTGAACAAAATGCTGAATTGATTTGTCACCACAGCCCACGATGAAAGATTTGGCTTCCCTTAAAGGAAAATTTGGCTCACTACTAGTACCCTCCTACCTCACCTCCTCCTTCTTTTTCCCAATGAGATAATTAGAAGGATGACTGAACCACTTATCACATTTGTAACTTTAGCGAATATATTTCAGCTTCTAGTTCTAGCTGCAAAAACTTCAGACCATTGATTCCTAAACTTGACTATACACTGGAATCACCTGACAAACTTAAAACAACAAAACCAACAAACAATCATATCTAGGTTCCACCCTCAAGAATTTTCACTTAATTGCTATGACACAGTTAGGGCATCAAGATTTTGAAAGCTTCCCAGATGATATTAATATGCAATAAAGTTGGAGAACAGCTATATAGCATAAAGATTTTTGTAGCAGCAGTCATGCCTGTCCCTCCCAACTCTCACATTTACTTTTTTGCTTTTGAGATTTTTTTAGGTTGATAAAATAGAGGTCATATCCTGTAATCATAATTAAGACTTCCATACTTTAAATAGAAAGTTAATTATTTAAAAAAAAAAAGAAAATCAATACTCAGAATATATAATAGTAGGGTTTATATCATACTGTTCACAGCAGAACCAAGAAGTGTGCTCAGGTTACATTTCCTTCTGTACTATGCAACTTCAAGGTCAGAAGTCTCTTATATGCCATTAATATCTCAAAATCCTGTTACTTTGAGTCTACCCAACATCTGGACATTAACATTTTTACCTAGTTATTTTGTTTTTCCTGAAACTTCTGAGCATCTTGTTTTTATTGAGATAAGAAACAAATTCAATGCCACAGTCCCAATATTATCCTGCTTATTATTAATTCCAATTTATCAATTTTTATTCCATTGCTCTTGGACACAACTGAATTCCTACTTTAATATGGTCTGTTGCTTCTCTTGCCTGATGCACAAACGTCATCTGGAGCTTGTACTCATTGAACTTTTGGGCCAGTTTCTCTGGTTGTTGTATCCTCTCTTGGTTTCCATCCCTTGTTTTCACAAAAAGAAAGAAATTTTCAACTATGTCATAGATAAGTGTCATTTATCTCTTTATTTACCTTCACATATTTTCATGTGCGATAACGACTTCAATTTTACCTCACTTTTTCTATAGTTTGGTTGGGTATAGAATTCTAAGTTAAAGTCTATTTTTCATTAAAACTTTAATAAAATTGTCCACTGTCTTGTATCAATGCTCCACTACCTTAGAGCATCCATATTTGCTAACATGTAGACTTTTGTCTCTTTTCTCTAGAAGCAATTTGGGATCTTGTATATGTATGTATGTATATATATATGTGTGTGTGTATATATATATATATATATGTATATATATATGTATATATATATATATGTATATATATACATATACATATATATATATATGTATATATATACATATACATATATATACATATATATATACATATAATCTTGATATTTTGAAATTCCACAAGAATGTGTTTCCTTCATTCTACGTGGTACTCAAGGAGACTTTATAATCTGGAAATTCATGCTTTTCTTTACCTTTCACCATAGGCACCCTAAATTTATTGCAAGTTCAAGTACTAGGAACTGTTTTAGGTTTTAGGATGGTAGTAATGTATAGAAAGAGCAAAAATTATGCTCTCATGAGGCTAAAATTTTAATGAAGGAAACAGAATAAACAAAATATGTTAAATGTACAGTATATTAGATATTGATTAATGCTATCTAATATAAGCTTAAAAAGGTAAGAAAGTAGAATATGAAATAGTGAGGAGGAAGGTATGGAAATGTGGAGATGGTGGCCAAGGAAGACCTCATAAAGAAAGTGAATTTTGGGTAAATTAAGACCTGAAGAAAGGAAAGAGACTATGGCAGGAAGATAAGTATAGTGGGCTCCATACTTTGACTGCATAAGTATGCAGGCAAAGAAATAATAACTACAAAGGTTCTGAGACAGATGCATGTCTGGAGGTCTGGATGAGCAAAGTGAGCTAAGTGAGAAGGTTATGAAGGAGGTTATGAAGTTAAAAAGATAATAGGGAGAAAGATTCTGTAGGATTTGGTTAGTCTTGATAAAGACTTTGGCTTTTACTCTGAGTATGATGAGATTCCATCCAGTAAGAGAATCTGAGACAGAGGAGTGACAGGATCCCATTGATGTTAAACAAGATCACTGTGACTGCTCTACTGAGAACATACATAGAAGGAAAGGATAGAAACAAACAGTTGGAAGCCTACTTCATAATCTCAGATAGAGATGAAGATGGCTTGAAAGCAGTGATAGTAGTGAGGACAGTGGGAAGAATATCAAATTCTATGTATATTTTGAAGGTAAATGGACAGAATATGTTGATGTGGTGGACCTAGAGCATGAAAAATAGGAGTCAAGAATCAACCCAAAGTTATTGGCCTGAAAGAAATGGAAGTATGAGAACATCAATAACTGAGATGAGGTACACTGAGAGAGAAGCCAGTGTCTGGCTGTATGTATCAGGAGTTTGATTTCAACTTAATTCAGTTGGAGATATATATTAAATATATAAATAGGATGACAAATACACAGGTAGATATCCAGATTTGAAGAGTAGGAAGGAAGTTTGGTCTGGAGTTACATATTTGGGAGCCATCAACATATAGATAACATTTTAAATGTTGATACTTGATGAAATCTCCTAGGGAAGGCATAGAAAGAAAAATAATGAAAATGAAAGTTCCAAGGACTATGCTCTAGGATACTCTATCATTTAGAACAGGGGTGTCCAATCTTTTAGCTTCCCTGGGCCACAATGGAAGAAGAACTGTCTTGGTTCTTACATAAAATACTCAAACACTAATGATCAATGATAAGTTTTAAAAAATCACACACACACACAAATAAAACCAATCTCATTATGTTCTAAGAAAGTTTACAAATTTGTCTTGGGCCGCATTCAAAGCCCTCCTGGGCTGCATGTGGCCTGCAGACCACGGGTTGGACCAGCTTGATTTAGAAGAAGGAACCATGAGTAACATCCTGAAGAAGCCACTAAGAAATAGCCAAGGAAATTACCACACAGTGATGGTGGAGTACAGAGGTCAGTGATTCCTCTCCACAAAAAACAGTTCTTGAATTGTACAGAATTTTAAAAATAACCATTTCAGGGCTGTAGATTGATGCAGAAAACAAATTGAGAATATTTGTTCTTGAAATCATACTAAAGCTTCAGGTAAGACAAACAGAAGACTGGCCTTTAGCCTGAGGCTGGTCCCATCTGCACTACCTCCAAAATCTTCCAGGTCTGTTGGCAAAAACAGTAGTTTCTTAATTGTTTAAGTTTTTTCATTGTGGTAACATACACATAACATAAAATTTACCCATTTAAGTGTGCCAGTTTAAGTGTACTGTTCATAAGTGATATGCAACCAATCTCTAAAATTCCTCATCTTCATAACTGAAACTCGACATCCATTAAATAGCCACTCTCTGAAATTCCCCCTCTCCTCTAGCCCCCATCAACCACTGTTCTTTTTTCTGTCTCTATAAATTTGACAGCCTTAAGAACAGTAGTGTTACCACCATGGAGTTGGCAGTGAAAATCAAGAGCTTTGCTGCCAGAGGGGTTAGACTCAATTAGAAGTGGAGGACAAAAAACTCCTGGCTTTGCCCTTTAAAAGTGGTGGACTTAAAAAGCTTTTATAGTTTGACAAATGACCGAGAAAGATAAAAAATGTACCAGAATAACATTTTTAAAGTTTTCACTGTATAACAAATATATTGGAATTACCATGAGATGTCAGCCTTGGTAATACTTATATAAGAACATGTTGGCTTTCTGCCTTGAAAGTGTATTACCCTATTAATAAAAAAATACAAGTGGAAAAAAAAAGTGGTGTACTTAATGGAAATGAACAGAGAAAATCTGAAACTACTATATCCAAGGTTGTGATCCCAGGTAGGATAAGCAGCGGACAAACCAGAAATTTAATGGGATATTCTAGGAATAAGAGAGTCGTATAAGAGCTAAGTTGCCTGGCTGACTGGGAAACTACAGACACATGCATGGGAGAGACTGGAGAAAGCCTGGTGAAAAGTGAAAACAAAGAAAGGCTTGAGAAATGACCAAGATTTTGAATGAGACAAACAAAAAGCAAACACACACACGTAAACATTCATAGTCACAACAGTTTAGTGGTTACCAGAGGGTAATGCGGGAGAGGAGAGGCAGAGGAGGAAAGGGAGGTCAAAACAAACAAACAAACAAACAAACAAATACAACAAAGGCTGTAACAAGAGACAAAGGACCCAGTAATCCCAGTGCTGAGTATTTATGGGAAAAAAATTTTTTTTTTTTTAAATGAGGACTTCAGCCCATATACAAATTGCCAGGCAGAAGGTGACAGAAAGCCTTAGGGTCCATGTGTACAGCTCTATAATACATCATCTTTATATTGTGCTGTGTTTATCACCCAGAGTCAGTTCTTTCATCATCATATATTTGGCCCCCTTTGTCTTCTGATAATCATTAAACTGCTGTCTGTGTCTATCCTACAATTTTTTGTTTGTCTTATGTGTTTGTTGCTTTCAGTTTTATATGCCACACAAATAAAGTAATATGGTTCTTGACTTTTTCTGTCTGACTTATTTCACTTAGCATGCTAACAACCAGTGACGTTTGGTAGATAATTAGATAAAGAAGATGTGTTACACATATACAATGGAATATCACTTGGCCATAAGAAAAGATGAAATACTGCCATTTGTAACAACATAAATGGATTTTGAGACTGTCAATTTGAATATCTTAATAAAAATATAGAAAGTAGAAAAATAACCAAATGGAAATTCTAGAATTGAAAAGTACAATGACTAAAAAATTCTTCAAGGGGCTTGTGGTAGGCAAAATTTCAAGATAGTCCCCCCAAACCCCCCATGACCCTATGTACACACCCTGCATAAACACACAGTAGTGGTAAAAGGGTTCACAAATGACAGTAATGAGAAGGAATTAATGGTATTAGCCTCAAAAGATGGAGTTTGCAAAGTAATGAAGGACTAATGATTTATAGGTCTCAACTGGAAGCTAGAAGAATGCCAACACCCCCTGCTGGTCACAACATCCTTCAGAGATGGACAAAAGAGCTTATAAACAGTACACAGAAAACTATATAGCATGTATATTGTGTGAGGGGGAACCAATATTTCATGCCAAATGTTTTCATATATGTAAACATGCACATGAATAATGTCTAACTGTAGAAGATTTTATTATGTACAAGTGACTTCACCAATATCTTCCATGACACACTGTTTCTTGCACAGTGATGTTGACTTTCCTCGTAAAATTAGGTGGATCTATGACTACAGCCAAAGCAACATTAGGTGACTTCGAAGATTGTCATAAAAGGCAATACAGCTTCTGCCTAATCCTTCTGGGATGCTTGTTTTTGGAATTCAGTCACCACGCTATGAACAAGTGGAGAGTCCCCAGCAAAGCGCCTGAATCAACAGCCAGATATATGACTAAGAAAGCCTTCAAGATGACTTCAGCCCTGCCACTGTCTGACTGTAAGTACATGAGAAACCAAGTAAGATCTGTTTAGCTGAGCCCAGTCAAACCTCTGAACCATCAGAGATAATAAAACAATAACTGATGTTTTAAGCCACTACCGGTAAGCTTTGTAGCGATTTATTAGGCAGCAATAGATTGCTGGAATAACAGCAATCACTGAGCACCTAATATGTGCCAGGCACTGTTCTGATTGCTTTACAATTATCATTTTATTTCATCCACACAACTATTGAATAAGGTGCTATAATTATCCACTTTTTATAATGAGAAGAATGAGATTAATAGAAGCCAACTAAGGCCACAATAAATGGTAGAGCTAATACTGAAACAAAGATCTTCCTCACTCCGAAGTTGAAGGCTTTTTTGCATTATAATAGAAATTTTCTATAATAATAATAATAACAATAACTCATTTATTGAAAGCTTATACGCCAGTCACATTTTTTTTTTTTTTGGCCAGTCACTTTTTGAAGCATTTCACATATATTAACTCTTTTAATCCTCACAAATGTTCTATGGTACAGATAATATTATTTTTCTCTTATAGGTTAACAAGTTGAGACATATGTCACTAACCAGAGAAATGCAAAATAAAACCACAATGACATTATCACCTCACACCTGTCAGAATGGCTATCATCAATAAACAAATTGGTGTTGGTAAGGATGTGGAGAAAAGAGAACCATTGTACACTGTTGTTGGGATTATAAATTGATGCAACTACTATAAAAAACAGTTGGGAGGTTCCTCAAAAAATTAAAACTAGACCTACCATATGACTCAAAAATTATATTTTTTTGATATTTATCTGAAGAAAGCCAAAACACGAATTCAAAAAGACATATGCACCCTTATGTTCATTGTAGCATTAGTTACAATAGCTAAGATATGGAAGCAACCCTAAGTGCCCATTGACAGACAAGTGGATAAAGAAGGTGTGGCATATACTCATATATACAATGGAATATTACTCAGCCATATAAAAAAACAAAATCTCACCACTTGCAAAAACTTAGTATGTATTGTGCTACCTGAAATAAGTCAGACAGAAAAAGACAAATACTATATGATTTACTTATACATGAAATCTAAAACACAAATGAACAAACAAAACAGCAACAAACTCATAGAGAACATTTTGATGGCTGCCAGATAAAATGGGGATTCAAAGACGGGTGAAAAGGGGAAGGAATTAAAATGTACAAATTTCCAGTTATAAAAACAGTCATAAGGATGAAAATACAGCATTGGAAATATATAGTCAATAAATTGTATGAGAGTGAGCTGGTAAATTTTATCTCCACTGTAAAATTTTTTGTTACATTAGACATATCTGGATGTAATTGGTTCTGTGTAGTCACATGGTATCTCCCCTCCATCATTCTTGACCTGACACACACAGATATTTACATTTTTCACCCAGTGCACATTGACATGGAAGAGCACTCAGAAGTTCAGTTAAAACAACATACTGTTATGAAATTCTTAACAGCATAAAAAGTTCCTCCAATTTTTAAAAAAAATTTTGAAAAAGAAGGTGAGGACTTCTTAAAGAAGATTGTTACAGGGGATGAAACTTGGGTCCATCTTTATGACCCCAAGAAGGGCAGTCCATGGAATACCACCACCTCCTCAGCCAAAAAAATTCAAAACTCAGGCCTCAGCCAGGAAAGTGATCGCAGGGAAGGGAAAGCGGTGTGGACAAAAGTGGTAAATAAAATAATGGGAGGGCCACACATGGACTAAAATAACTGTCAGATTCTGACTTAAAGCCTGCCGCCAGATGCAGCTGTACAATTGAAGTACATTAACTCACCTCTATAAAGCCTGCCACCAGATGCAGTTAATTGTCACTTGCCACTCACTGATAGGGTTTTGATAAGAGTCTTCAAGCAATTGACTTATTATGGTGTCTATGCAGTCAAACTTCCCTGCTAATGTTAAACTGCATTTGCAATCACTCCCCAGTGCTGCATCACTGCCTCAGCTCCACCTCAGATCATCAGGCATCAGATTTTCATAAAGAGCTTGCAACCTAGATCCCTCACATGCACAGCTTACAATAGGATTTGCACTCCTATGAGAAAGGTCACCACTGATCTGTCAGGTGTAGGCTAACTAGATGTACCCTTTGAAATGGGATATAAAACAAAGGTATTGTCCCATTTCAAAGGGTACATATGGTCAGTCTACTGACACCTTGAACTTAGTCCAGTGAGACTAGGCTGACCACATCTATCAGTCGAGATAGGAGGTAGAGCTTGAGCAGTAATGCCAGCAATGGAGAGCAGCTGTAAGTACAGATGAAGCTTCACTTGCTCGCAGCTTACCTCCTGTTGTATGGCCCAGTTCCTAACAAGCCAAGGGACATACAGGTCCATGGCCCATGGATTGGGGATCCCTGGCTTAAGTAACTTGCTTTAAGTCAAGCAGCTAGTAAGTGGAAGAGCCACCATTTAAACTGAGGTAATAAAGCTTCTGAGCCTTCTCATATTGCGTTTATATTCTTAAAGTTACACCAGCATTCCAGCCAACATTGAGTAAGAAGGAGTAACAGAGACTAGATTTATCCTCCTACCTAAAACCATCCCAAAATGTACAAAATAAATTAAACAATGATTGTTAAGACATTGGAGGGGAAGCCGGGGTGGCTCAGTGGGTTAGGCCCTCACTTTGCAGCCCCAGGGACTGAGGATCGAATCCTGGCCCCAGCCCATGTGGACCCATATGCTGAACTGGGGAGTGCCCCCAGTTCAGTTCTCACCAGGGTGAGACCCCAGCCCAGTTCCTGCCCTGTGCAGCCCCGAGCCCACCTGTGGAATGAAACTATGTGGAAAAACCGATGATGTGCAACTATGGAGACTGTTCTGGGCCCTCCCCCTTGTCTCTGTCTCTATCTCTGTATCTCTCTCTCTCTCTCTGTCAAAAACAATAAATAAATCTTTAAAAAAAAAAAGAGGCATTGGACATGAGGGAACAAAGGGCAGGGATCCCTGAAAAATAGAAACCAAAGGAAGTGGGCTCTAAAGCAACAAAGCTTACTGCCTGGAGAGAGCTCTCAAGAGGAACCCAGACAGAGCCTGGTAGTCTCCACAGCATCCCTGCGATGAGGTGGTGATGGGAGTCTGAGGAGACCAAGAAGATTAAATTTCACAGGGCAGTGTACTGAAGAGGAAAGAGATCCAGAGATCTACAGAGGGTCCTCCCTTTAGCCAAGTATTGATCAGGGCACACCTGACAGCAAACTACTTGAATCTACAGAAAGAGTCACTTGAAAGATTGGAGGCAACAATCTCCCGACCAGGAGTATTTCCTGCTCATAATCATACAAGTGATAAACAGAATGCTTATAAATCAGGTTTGGTGACAAATTCATAATGCTGGTTTTTGCTATGGATAAACATAATCAGTATTAATATTATAGCAGATTATGGTATTATAGATCAGTACTACAATTATGGGTCTAAAACTATGAGCTTATAAATTGAAAATAATATACTTACACTGATCAGACAGTTCTCAATAGGCTCTTTGGCAGTGAGGTATAATGAAGACACTAGTTCTGAAGTTAAACTATTCAAATAAAGGTTCTGTCATTTTCTGACTAAGAAACATTAAATTTATTGAGTTCAGTTTATTCATTAGCAAAACCTAGACAACAGTATATGCCTCAAAAGCTTGTTAGAGGATTAAATAATTAAAAACATATAAATCATTTAGCAGAGTCTCTAGGCAAAGTAAGAATTCAATAAACATTTCTAGCCTAGAAAAGATTAAATTGGATGTAAAATCAAATGGAATTTAAAGTAGAATAAAAACATTACCTTTTAAATTCAATCTTTAGATAGACACACTTGCGCATATATGTGAATAAGTTGCTGGGCACTAGCAAACACTACAAGGACTGGAAAAACACATGAAGGCACCAATAGACACTTTCGCCAACAAATCCACTAGCACAGAAATATTCTTTACTTTGGTTGATCACAAGTACTACAAAGCTATAAATGAAATCTCACTTTAAAAATTTGTTCCCAAAGGGTGCATCCAGTTATAAAAATAATCTATGGCTATTATTCCATATAACTAAGGTACAAACACACATAGTATTTAAAAGCCTTTGATTTGCTTCACACACACACACACACACACACACACACACACATACACTAAACTTTTAAAACACTGTTATGGGAGGATGACATAAGTAATTTTTATTGGGTCACTTGGAATATTCTTGTCTTTCCAGAAAATGCATTAGGTCTTGTTTACAACAGCCAATTATCCTTGCTTTCCCTTCTATTTTCCCACAAAAACGTACCAGGAAATTTCTTTCAGTAGATACAAGCAATAAACACAGAAACTGACTTTAAAGAAAATCAAGTACTTCGATGTTGGAAGAAAAATTTCCAAATCCACTCACCTATAAAATCATGGGCTTCTACATGTGAAAGTTTGCTGCATCTTTAGATATTTGCTGCAAATATCCATAACTCTCATAATTTTAAAAAACAAAAAGACAAGAAAAAAGGTCTGGATTATAAAATCTCAAAGATGTGCTATAATCAATTTCAACAGACAGGCAAGGTCAATTCTTGAAAGCAAATTGAGTTGTCATCATTTTGACACAAACCTCCCGGAAAAAAGTGTTTCTGAGAGAAAAATAGACTTGTTTAAAGCTTTTCCCCTTCAAAAAGTGTAATAGTTGAGACAATGCAACTTAGTCAAGTAAGTTCTCAACTCCTTTTGTTCTTCCTCCTTAAAAGCCCCAGAGCCCTCCAAAGTCTTCAGAGCTAGGGTAAAAATGGCAGAGGTATAGGAATTGATGGCATGTTGTTCTTAGAGCAGAGGTTGCAAACTGGCAGTCTGACTTACAAAAGGGTTTCCTCTGGTCCAAGAGTACTTTTTGGAAATTCACATTAGTTACTAACATTTAACAGGAAAGCAGAAGAAAAAAATGGAAGAATATTAGAACTAGAATGGTATCCTCCAGTTCTTGGTGGGGAGTAGTTCTATTGTAATGATTCCTATATGTATGCATGGATAAGCCTATGCATTCTACTGACGAAGAAAAACGAATCCTAAGCCGACTTAGCAAAACACACCCATGCAAAATGTCTTTAACTGGCACTTACTTAACTCTGTCATCATCCTACCTATCTGTTCCTATGAAAACTAAATAAAATCTATATCCCGGAGTACAAGTCAGAGTTATTAAACATTTATTTTCAACTTCATGTGTGTATATATATATATGTGTGTGTGTGTGTGTATTCAGTTTCATATTCTGCAAATTGATTCAATCCACCAAAAGAAAAAACAGATATTCAGAAATATCTGAAATATCATTGATGCATTTGTTCACCAAATTCCCTCTGAAATAGCCAGTCTGATTATATCCTTTTTGAAAATGTTCCGGAATGAAACTGTCACTTGACCTGAATTTTTAGACTTTTAAAGTCTAAAGTTGATAGTTCATCTAACAGATATTTTGCATATCAACTAATTGACAATCTAAATTAGATAGTTGAAGAGAAAACATCAATTGAATGCTGACAATTCAGAGGAGAGTCATTAAGAAAGTGAACAATCTAAAAAACATAACATATGAAGAACAGAGAAATAAATTATGGGGAAAAACATTTGGAAAAGTGAGGATCAGGCATGATGGCAATCTTCAAATACATCTAAGGACCTTGCAAAAAGAGTTTTAATAAGTTGTTGAAATGGGAGGCAGCATGGTATGGTGGAGAAAACTGTGAGTTAAGAACCTGCAGTTTATGGGGAAGCCGGGATGGCTCAGTGAGTTAAGCGCTCACTTTGCAGCGCCGGGGACCGAGGATCGAATCCCGGCCCTGGCCTGTGCGGAACCATATGCTGAACTGGGAGCTCCCCCCAGTTCAGTTCTCTCTCTGTCTCTGTCTCTCTCTGCCAAAATAAAAAATAAAAATAAATAAATAAAAATATTAAAAAAAAGAACCTGCAGTTTGAACTGTGGTAAGAACCTTACCACTAAAAGCTGTGTTTCAGATCTTGGCTGAATCACTTAACCTCTATCGATCTATTTTTTATTGCTTCTATTAAGTGCACAATAATAGTATATAAGGATCTTTCCACTTTAGAACTCGATGATTCAATGATCTGAAAAATTATTGCATATAAAAGCTTTTAGAAAAGTTTATATTCTTTGAGTGAGATGCTATCGCTATTATTGCAGATAGCAGATTTTTTCATTCCCTTTGAGGTAGTTGAGTTGTTGGACGTATGTTTCTCTAAGTCCAATTCCTCTTTCTATGGCTTAGTTTGTTTCTTGGTACACCTTCTCCTAGAGCCAGGCTTGAGACTATGCTAAGCAGTTTAACTCTCTGTTTCCATTTATACAACTGAGCAGTGTTATCTCACTTTCCTCTTATACAATACAGTCAAACTTTCTCCGTTAAGTCTCCCAAATACTGAGGCTCCTGTCCCATCCTCTTCAGCTGTTAGACTACCAGATGAATTCCATGAGCACTTCTAAACAGCATGTGGCTGTCCTTTCAGATACATAACAGAGATCAGTTAAAGTTAATGGGCACAAGTAAAGCAGCCCAATAGGCTGATACACACCTCTAACTTCCCAACACCAACCTTAATTCACCTGCATCTGTATCAGGCTCATCTCCTTCCCTTTCAGAAGATGTCCCACCTCGTCTTATATTGTCAGACCCTTCAGTATTGACTATCCCATCTGTCATCTGAATCTTCTAATTCTCTGCCTTTGTTGAATCATTTCTATTAGCATTTACACATGCTAAGCGTTGCCCATCTTATTACAAAAACAATGCCTCCCTGGTCCTTACTTTGCATCTCTGGATTCACTGTCTCCCACATCTTCACAGCCAAACTCTCTCTCACCTGCACCATTCCAGACCCATTAATCTTTATACAATTTCTTTAAGCACTGGCTCTGGAAACAAAATGTATGCTGGCTCCTCCATGTACACTAGTAAGCATAGGAAAATTACTCCACCTCCGTACCTTAGTTTTTTGGCTTATAATGTGGGCACAACCATTTTTACAGTGAGGATACCAGTTCCATATATATGTGTTAAAATACTACACAACATATAGTTAATTTTTTAAGTTAACTATCATAAAATTATATATAAAAAGTTATCCTTCCATTTTCCCTTTGTAACTGCTATTTAGTTATTTTGTCATTCATTAATGCCACTTGTAATGCTTAGCAATGCTGAAACTGTTGAAAACTTAGATCAGTGCAAGAACTACTTGATAAATGTTCTAATTACTGTTAATGTTTTACTTAAAAAGCAAAAAGAAACATGTTTAAAATAATCTTCTGGCATAATATGTGGATTCTTCTTTATATGGCATTTCCCTAAATACTGTGCTCTCTTTGCCTGAAATAATCCTATGAGAACTCCCTGCCTATATTCCACCATGTTAGTAAATGCCTATTTGTCCTTCAAAACCCAGCTTAGACATTAGTCCCCTGAGAAGCATTCTCAGACCACCTTTGTTCCATGCCGCCATTTTTAATCAGTATTCCCTCTCTCTGTACCTTGAATAGCTTTCTACTGTGAGAGCTATCATACTGTAATAAAATTTCTTTACGTATGTGCTGCTACTAGGCAGTGTATTTCTTGAAGATAGACAATGTCTTAGTCATTCTGCATTCTAAGGGTCTCTCTCTGGGCCCAATAAATAGTCATTCAGAGGACACTTATTTGAAATGACCTCAGAAAACAAACAAGGTAATATGGGACCTGATTTGAGGAATACCAATTTAAGAAACAAAGTCCAATGCTATGAAAATATTATTACAATTGGGTATTATTACTGGACATTAGTTTCTACTTATAGGACTTACTTTTTACCATTAAGATAAAGACAAAATAAAATATTCTCATAGATCTGACAGACATATTTGAGTAAACAATGATTTAATGGAGAGAACTAAGGATCAGTAGTCAGAAGTAGCTTAAATTCTACCACTATTACTATACAACACTGAGAAAATCATCAAAAATCACCTACCTCAACATATTTTTCTCCATACAATAGGAGTAATATCTAAGATGAGATCATAGAAATTAAACTGTAAATGCAAAATAAACATACTACTGAATCAAAGCAATGAATACCATAGATACAAGTATGATTTAAAATTAAACCTCTAAGGCCTAATTAACTTTTCATTGACTAAGAAAAGCCTCAGAAAGAATGGCAAATCAATCGTTTTTGACATATGCAACATAGTCTAATTAAAATTTAATCTGATATACTGTACACACTTGCAAAGATAAACATATACACATACATGCATGATATATACACATTGATCTATCTCACAGAAATTAAGATTTACTTAAAACGCTTTCATGCAGCCTCTTTACTAAAGCAAGTACTCACAAGCATCTCATAAATATAATCTTGGCTATTTGACTATAGCTTTAGTTACACAATAAAAATATAAAAATTCTAAAGTAACTACCTGGTCATAGAGTTATTTTAATAATTAACAGGTTAAGAACATGACTATTAAGTTTTAACTTATTTTTTAAAATATAATCATAATAGATATCAGTTTGACTAGAATGTCATTTGAAGAAGACAAAAGGGACAAATTGTTTATTTGTTTGAACGAAATCCAAGACAGACATACAATGTTATAGATATCACATATGTTATCATCTGTAACAGCAACAAAACACCCCTCAAAAAAAGATTTATGTACAAATGCAGATATACAGGGTCAAACAGAAGTAACGTGGTAACGTCATAAAGCTTAATTTATCTTGCACGAGATGGACAGTGATTTGAACATTTCATCTAAAATGTCATATAGTGTGCTTGAGTGTGATATCATGTTACAGAATTACATACTTGTGACTTTGTAATAAAAGATTTGGTATATATTACCAGCTCATTAAAAAGGGGTGTTACTTCTGCAGGGGCATTACTTCTGCTGGACCCTGTAAAACGGTTATTAGCACACAAAAAATTGAAGACCAGAGGTTGTGTCTAGCTTCAAATCCCAACTTTACCATTAAGTGGAGAAGTTACTTTACCTCTTAAAGCTTTTTTAAAAAGTTGGAATAACACCACTACCAATGAAAAGATCTTAAGTAATTAACATTTTTAAAAGTGTATTTTAGGGAAGCTGGGATGGCTCAGTGGGTTGAGCGCTCGTTTTGCGGTCCCCAGAGCCCAAGGATCGAATCCCGGCCCCGGCCCACGTGGACCCACATGCTGAGCTGGGGTGTGCCCCCAGTTCAATTCTTGCCGAGGCCTATGTGGGAGGCTCCCGGCCCAGTTCCTGCCCTGCGCAGCTCTGCACCCACCTGTGGATTGAAACTATATGGAAAAATAATGCTGTCAACTATGGAGACTGCTCTGGGCCTTCCCCCTCCTCTCCGTCTCTCTCTGTCTGTTTCTCTCTCTGTCAAAAAACAATATAGGGGGAAGACAGGATGACTCAGTCGGTTAAGTGCTCACTTTGCAGCTCCGGGGAACAAGAATCAAATCCCTGCCCCGGCCAGTGCGAACCCATATGCTGAACTGGGGAGTGCCCCCAGTTCAGTTCTCTCTCTGTCTCTGTATCTCTCTCTCTCTCTCTATGTCAAAAAACAATAAAATAAATAAATAAATAAATCTTTAAAAAATAAAACAATATAAATAAATAAATCTTAAAAAGTGTATTTTAGAGGGCCCGTTTCGTAGCAAGATATGCCCTTTTGCCATTTTCAAATGAAGTTTACATTCTTCTGAACACAATAGAAACTTCTTAAAAAGTATTGGTTGAGATTCTCAGTGAGGACAAAGAATGTGAGTTCAAAGAAAAATGAGAATTCCAATAAAACAATAAGGTTTAGTCAGCATGTGGTGAAAAAACCTAGGAAGTATTCCTTAAAAATCAAACAAAAAAATTTCCATGCAAGCAAAATCTAATTTGTGAAATCCAACCAAAACAACATTTTGAGTAATATAATAAATACAAGGGCTGTCCAGAAAGTATCCAGCCATGTAACCATTTTAATTATATTGACAATGGCTGCATTTTTTTTCCAGACAGCCCTCGTATATTTAAGAATATGTAATATTACTATGCAAAAGAATATGTTGGTTAAAATTTAATAACAAATGTATTGAATTTGAGATAACGTTCCCATGCAATACATTGTTTTTCTCAGTAAAACAGCATGAACTCTTTATCAAGACCTGGAAGACTACTTGTCAAAAGATGAATTGTATTTATACAGGATTTTACAAATATTCTAAAATATTTCAAAAAGGGGGTATGTTTTAATCTTTTGATTTTTAACTAATTAAAAAAACTGAAGCATAGGGAAGTGAATTACTTCAAATTCTGAATCAAACTTTCTGTCCTATGAATAATGATTATTTTTAATTATAAAAAAATGTTTTACCTTTTTTGAACAGGAAGATACTCACTAAGGCAGTGAAAGAAATTATAAAGATTTCTTTAATGAATACAGCTCCATTAACCAAGCTGGTAGAACAGGGTGTAAAGAGAATTGGCACATAATGGCTTTTCAAGTGTGGGTGTTCTGGTATTCTTGGGATTTTTCACCCACATATATGAGTCAGTTTTATATAACATTGTAAATTATAATATCCCTCCTACTCACAAACCAACACTTCAGAGATAGCATCTCGCCATTAGTTATTTAAGGAATATGGTAACTCAGAACATTTTAATATTTTATAAAATTTGCAAACAACCAAATTATTAATATGTCAACAACAAGCTCCTTGGCTTCCAAAGAAGCATTCTAGTGTATTTTCATATTATAATAGTTTAGGAAATGTGTTAAGAAAATATGTAAATTATTTCACTGTACTCAGATATCATAACTGTATTTAAAAATCTACGGTAGATGTTTTACCAAGTACTACACATTTTTGTACATAGAAAAAATCAAGTACTAAGGAAGTGATTTAGCAATTACATTCTTACTGAGGAATTACTTCCATGGCTAGTAAAGATAGTTAAGTATTAGGGTTCAGGAAAAGTAGGAGTGATTTTTGTTTTCTCTATAGTATATCAAATATTCCATTTCTGAACAGTAAAGGGAATGTCCAGATCTTTTTATTTTTTATGCTAAAATTCTTTCACTTAGATCATTACCAGAAAACAATGGTTCCATGAGTAGTTAGAAAATCATTACTATACTGAGAAATTGTCTATTAGTTATACATCTTGATGACATAACTTAAATTTTCTTTCATTGGAAGGAAATAATCTCCAAAGGAAGCAAGAAAAGCAAATAGGAATGAAGGATGCAATGTAAAATAGTAAAAAGATACAAGAGTGAATCTCCTCCCTTAGAGACTTGTGGTATTATAAAGAGAGGCATCAACTTTATATCTGATGGGTAACTAATTTAAAATTACTCATTGTACATGAGTCATTTCCACCTTATGCAGTCCACTTAAATTAGACATGACCTGTGTAAAGCCCACAGATGTTTTACACAGCTTGGAGTTATCTCAGGGTGCTCACATTGCTGCTCTATGACTCCCCCCACCCCCAAGTCTTGAATCACAACTTGTCAGAATCTACAGTATAACAGAATTCCATGTCAGCATTTCATTGTAACATGAAGCTGCAATATTCTCCTGGAAGGCATGGTGGTAGGATAGAAAGAGCACCTGCCTTACCATAAAGCAGAAATAGGTCCAAATTTCAGCTACATCTTTTATGAGCTTATAACCCTTGTACTTCAGACTAATTATCCTGAGAGTTGAGCAAACAGTTGATTGTTGGTGAATTTGTTATAAATGAATTTCTTTGAAAAGCTTGTTTCTTAATGGGTAAAAGAAAGCTAGTAATAAGTATATACATCATAGGGTTGTAACCTTATAAATGTAAAGCTTTGAACATATAAACTGTGCTTTTTTAAATTAATTTCACGTACTATTCCTTCCTATGCCCTAACAAAATAACATGCAATACTACTAGTAGAGAAATATATTTTTATTGTGGTATAAATATATAACATAAAATATACAATTTTAATCATTTTTAAATGTACAGTTTCAGTGGCATTAAGTACCTTCACATTGTTATGTATTCACCACCACTATCCATCTTCTGAATTTTCTAATCATCTTAAACTGAAACTCTACCCATTAAACAAATAACTCCACATTACTTCCCTCTTCTCCCCATATCCTAGTAAAACTATTCTCCTTTCTTGTCTCTATGAATTTAACTGATCTAGTACCTCATATAAGTGGAATCATACAATTTTTGTTCTCCAGCTACATACTTTAAAGTGTCAAATAATCCAATGGTATTACACTTAATAAAAGAAAATCATCTTTAATAACAATTAAAATAAATAAATGCATACTTATCCACAGTATAAAGTATTTATATATGTTCAAAATATTTGGGGTAGAAAAAGGACATTCATTTCGTAATCAATTTTATGGTGTAACTATGAAATTATTACTCTTACCTATATAACACTCTTCATAAGTTCTCAAAAGCAGTATACTTATACATATAAAAGGACCCAGGGAATATATCGTAAGTCAAGATAATTGCTATTATTCTAAAACATAGGGAGGAAACCAAAGATAGCAAAAGAAGTAATATGAAAATATCACATTAAAGTTTTAAATATGTTTTTATAATATTGTATCAGGCCACATCACTAGGTAAACCAACAGCATTATTTTGGTGCCTACAAACAGATAATGGTTGTCTTGGTATTTATTTGTCTTAATAGAATCAAGGTCAATGGCAAAGATTTCTGTCACTGGCTGATAATACCATCACCGTCTTTCTTGTTGGCCCCCAGGTGGCAGTGTGGTCCAGAGCAGCAGACATCACTGTCAGCTCTAAAGCTCCCAATATAAAAACATCCCCTTTTGTAAAGGAAACTTACCTTGCCTGATAGACAAATATACTTAGAGAAATTAATATGGCACTAAAATCAAGAACAATTTGTTTCTTAATTAAAAAAAGAACAATTCGTTTCATCCCAGCTTGAGTAAAGAATACCGGGTATGTATTCATTGGATTCTGTTACATGTTTGACTCAATACAACTCTAGCTCTGAATTTCATCTTACAAAAGAATGGATACTTGAATATTTTTAGCAATCCCCATGATTTGATATTTACAGTTCAGTTATCATAAGCTAAAGGTTAAATATTTTAGTATCAGAAGTTATTTATTCTAAGGTAGAACTCTTTAAAAAATAAGGGGGGGGGGATGAAGATGGTATATATGCCAGTGAGATATCATACACCCAAAATTGAGATGCAATTCAAAAGAGAAGCCCTATTCCCATCACACATTCTATTCATACACTTGGGAATTACAGCGGAATATTGGCCATCTACTTCTCCCTTCATGAGCAGATAGGAAAGTGACATTTTGTTTTGTTAATGAACTATTTGTTTATTTGTGACAACATTAATATTAATAAACATAAAATAAGCAACCTAACTTTAAAGAATTGGAAATTAAAATAACAGAGATCAATTCTCATTGATCAGATTAGCAAAGACAAAAAAATATTGGTGATTTAATCCAAGGACAAAAAGGAATTATCACACACTAGTGGTAGAAATATAAATTGGTATAAAACCGTGACATTTTTCTTCCGCAGACCACAGGGCTGTTTTACTTTGTACTCCATTTGTTGATTTCATCCCTTTCGAATGATGGAATCCACCATTCACTCTCCCAAGTGACCCGGTTTAGTTGCTGTGAGAAACGGTAACTACTGACCAATGTTAGCATTCTTCTTATTTTTGTCACTATTGCCAAAAGTCTAGATTCTCAGTAAAAAAAAAAGGAAGGGGGCTTGTTACTGGTAAAAATCTGCTCTCTCTCTCCATATACAATAGTCTACTTAGGTCTAACCTTTGAATCTATACTTACACATGAAGTGTTCATTTAACATTTGGGTCTCAGTTACTTTTTCTTCACTGCTAAAGAGTATGTTCTTCCTGCCCTCCACCTAGTTCTCTCTGCAATCATTCCGAACATTGCGGTTTCCAGAGATAATTCATCTACGCATGAATATTTAAATCACTAATTCACAATAATGAAACCTAACACTTTTGAGTATCTCTTTTGAACTAGGCTTCATGTTAACACCCCCAATTTCACAGAGTTTTAAGAATATGCCAATGATTACAATGGTAGAATGGGTATAACAGACACAAGGCCAACAACTATGGTCAAAGCACATGCTCCTTTTGCTCCACACCAGTGTTATTAAGTGCATAGCATCATAGGCACTACACAGATACTTTTTTGAAAAGCCAGGAATTAAAACATTGCTTTATCCCATTAGGTTATTTTGAAAATTCATGAAGAGATACAAAGTGCCAGTGGATAGTGAAATTTATCATAGCATATTCCCTTATGTTAAAAAATAAACAGCAGCTCAATCAAGAAAAAATATAAAAATAAGGTAAACTTCCAAAGAATAATATTATAACATTCCTATAAATTTGGTGATCTGTAAGTTAAAGAGCCAACTAAATTCAATGTGTGAATTTTCTTTAGACCTGATTAAAAAAAACTAGCAGTAAAAAGACACTTTGAGACAAGAGTGCAAATTTTAATATGGGTCAAATAAGAGAGATAATAAAAAATTCCTTTTAACTTCTTAGCTGTGATAATGACACTGTAATTATTTTTAAACATCTTTATTTATTAGAGATTAAAATTGAAGTGTTTATGGGTAAAATATAATTTCTTAAATTTACTTTAAGTACTCCAGGGAAACAAAAGTATGTTTGTAGGTAGGCATCACAGAACAGAACAACCAATAATTGGCGAAGTGTTGATAATTATTAAAGTTAGGTGATACCGACATGGAGGGTCCCTATATTATTCTATTTTTTAAATATATTTGAAAATTTCCATGATAAAAATGTTTGAACAAAATAAAGGGCAATACTGAACTTAGTAAACTTTCTTTCCAGTAAAACTTTGAATAACCAAATTGTAAAACTTAGTTAAAAGATAACCTGAAATGCAACAATTATTTAGCTCTCAATATTTCTAATGACTTAAATTTCTTTTACTGTTTTAAACTCTTACCATAATATGTTTACAAGGACTGTCTGGAAAAAATCCAGCCATTGTCAATATAATGAGAACAGTTATATGGCTGGATACTTCCCAGACAGCCCTCATATAATTCACTATGTTGATTTTAGATTTAGTGTTAATTTTCATTTTACTTGCTATGAAGTATGTGTATATAATACTCATATGTACATACTTATGCATATATACATATACACATATATATATGCATATATATGTATATATACATATACATAAAGAGAGACAGGCAGAGAAAGATATAGATGGATGGATGGATGGATATATATATATATAAAAAACATGAAAATTACACAAAATGGATCTACTGAGGCAAAAGGTGATTAGAGAGCAAAACATAATATTCTATATGAATTCTCTAGAAGTTTTCCAAAGCCCAAATAGTTGCACTTCTGTGTCTCCATTTGCTCCCGCTAGTAAACTAGTCCTTTGCCAGGTGGCTTCAAACAGAGTTTGATCAATGGAGGTGCCAACCTGAGATTATGGAGTGAGAGATCATGAAGTGGGAGAAGGAAGGTATGTTAGTACCTGGGTCCCTCCAGAGCTACAAAATTCTGTGGCCCATCCTCAGCTCCAGTACTCACTGGGTTCCTATAACACTATTTTCTCCTCTTGTCCTCTCAGACCTGAGAGTGGTCACAACTGGCTATTATTTTTATTGCTGGTTTCTTGGTGGCTTAAACTAATTATTGGCTATCTTAACTTTATCCACACCTTCTAATAGTCCCTCATTAAAATTTCTTACATTGAACCACCTGAGCAAAATTCTATTTTATGCCAGAATTGACTAATGAAGTAGTGTAGGAAAACAGTGTCAACAGGCTTAGGACATAAATACTTGTATATACTCAGAGTGCCGAAAAATATATACACATGTTAAGAGATGTTATCTATGTACTATTTTTCCAAGTTGAGTTGAATTATGGGAGCAATGTGTAGTATGAGCTTCGCTCAAAAGATGGTGTTAATCAAATGAATGCTAGTGTCACCATGCAACAGACAGGACAAAGAAAATGGCAGAAGAGTGGTTGTTATTTGAGGAGCACAAGACCATTTTGAAGTAGTATTTGAAATTGGAGAATATTGTGGAAGTACAACAATAGAGGTATCGGTATGCAACAGAACCTCCAACACACTTAACAACTGCAGAGATTCATGGTAAGTTTGAGATGCATGGTAAATTAAAATAGCATGTGCAGCAGTGCATGTGGACACTTTGGTCAACATTGCTCAAACAGAAGTGCCTGGATGCTGATGGTAACCATTCTGAGCACCAATTGTAATTGTAGAAGTCAAAGGTGACTTGTAGTCATCCTTTGTTATTGGTATATATTAAGTTACAATTTTAATAATTTTTTCTTTCTTAAAATGTGTATACTTTTTTGGTGCCCTCTGTATTTGTGTGTGTGTGTGTTGTATATACAAATATATAAATAAAATTAAGAGTAATTAACAGCTATTATTAAGAATCCACTTAAACTAACGGTTATAAAAGGATGAAAGTTATAGTTAAAAATTATAAACAGAAAGAATGCTGGTGTAATATTAATATTAAACAAAATAGACTCTGTATCAAAAAACATTAGGGATCATAATGAAAAGAGGAAAAGTTCTCTAGAAAGATGTAGCAATTATAATCTTTACAATCAATAACACAACCTTTCTCAAAAGATGTAAAGAAAAATAAACATAATTTCAGGAAAAAGTTAACAAGTTTACAAACATAGAAGGGTATTTTAACAACTGTCTCTCTGTAACTGGTGGCTTAAGAGAACAAAAATTCAAACAAACATAGAAAAATAAAACTAACAAATTTAATATAATAGAAATAAGTGAATTATATATCCAACAATTTCAGAATACATATTCTCTTAAAGCATTCATGTAACACTTTAAAAACTGTAATAGACCACAAAGCAATAACATCTGCTTTTGTCTCTAGAGATTAATTTTCATTTCCTAGAAATTTATGTAAATGGCATTACATAAACTTTTTGTTTTGGGGTGTTTTTGGTAGCAGGGGAGGACGGGGGCTGGCATAACTTCTCATTCAATATAATTATTTCAAGATTCATCCATGTTGATGCATGTCAATAGTTCATTCTCTTTCACTGACCAGTAATATACCATAATTTATTTATCCACTCAAGGATAGTGTTAGTGGACATTGGATTTTTCTAGTTTTTGCCTATTCTAAATCAAGCTGCTATGAACATGCATGTACAGAAAAAAAATTTTTGCATTCCTTTTGATAATATAGTAAAACATAGCTACTTTAATAGTGCTCAATATTAAAAAATATATGCATATACACATATATACATATGTAAACATATTTGTATATGTTTATTTTATTTTTTTATTTTATTTCTTTTAAGATTTATTTTTATTGATTTTGACAGAGAGAGAGATACAGAGACAGAGACAGAGACAGAGAAGGGGGAGGGCCAAGAACAGTCTCCATAGTTGCACATCATTCATTTTTCCACATAGTTTCATTCCACAGGTGGGAGTGGGCTGCACAGGGCAGGAACTGGGCCGGGGTCTCACCCCGGTGAGAACTGAACTGGGGGCACTCCCCAGTTCAGCATATGGGTCCACATGGGCCGGGGCCAGGATTCGATCCTCGGTACCCAGGGCTACAAAGTGAGCGCTTAACCCACTGAGCCATCCCCGCTTCCCTGTATATGTTTAAAAGCAAAACACATTTAATATTTTTGGTGAACTTGTTTTTGAGTATAAAAATATACAGAAAACTGCACAAATCTTAAGTTTATATAGCTTGATGAATTTTCATAAAATAAACATAACCATGTAACAACACCAAGATCAAGAAACAGAATATTATCAACACTCCAGAAGCCTTCCATGTGACCCCTTCTTTTCACAACACCCCCCCCCTGAAAGGTAGAAACTGCCTGAGTTCTAACACCATATATTAGTATATTCTATGCATTTTACATAAATGGTTATAAATAGTGTTTTATATTTTATATAAATGGAGATATACAATTAATGTGTGTACTCTTTTTTGTTTGGCTTCCTTCTCTCAACACTATGCTTGTAAGATTAATACCACTGCTATAGTAGTTCATTCTCAATGTTCTAAGTTTTCCACTGTGTGAATTATTTCCCATTCTATTGTTGATGGGCAATTGGATTTAAGCTGTTATAAACAGTGCTATATGAGAATTGCTTTAGTGAACATATATATATGTAGTTATATACAAGGTCTGAAAATTAAGTTGGCAAACTTGCCACCGTGCGCTTACCTTGGCAGCGCTGAACAAACAACTTCATAAGGTTTCATAACCTTGGTATGTATATGTGTCTCACAGCTGTGTTCATGTCAACATGTGGTGGTGTCTTCCAGAGTGGCATTCATTATGGTTGTTGCATGTTTTTGTGTGCCATCATGAGAATGTCAAAGAGTTTGGATTAAAGCAATGAACAAACATGAAATTTCTTGCTAAATTTGGCGAGAGTGGAAGTGAAATCAGGGACATGTTAGTCCAAGTTTATGGGGATAAAGCCATTAAGAAAATGGCAGTGTACAAATGGATTCAACATTTTTCTGAGAGGAGAGAAAGCATTACTGATGAAGAGAGATCAGGGCAGCCAGCAAAGAGCAGAACTGCCAAAAACATTACAAAATTCTAAGAATTGTGCATCAAACTTGTCAGGTGACTGTGAGAAGCATAGCAGACCAAGTAAATGTCAATAGAGAAACAGGAAAATCTTCACTGAAAATCTGGGCATGAGAAAGGTGTATGCAAAATGGTCCCAAAGGAGCTCACTGATGAATAAAAGCAAAGGACAGTCAAAGTTCCAAGACCTCTAGGAGAGGCAAGACAATGTTTTAGGCCGTGTTATCACTGGTGATGAAACATGGGTATACCAATCCAACCCTGAAACAAAGCATCAAAGTGTACCATGGAAGTCAATCACTTCTCCATGACCAAAAAATTTCATCAGTCCAAATCAAGAGTCAATATGATGTTGGTAACCTTTTTGATATCAGCGGGATTGTTCATTGTGAATTTGTACTAACTGGACAGCCAACCAAGTTGACTATTTGGAAGTGCTGAAAAGGCATGTGAAAAAGTTAGACAAAAACAACCTGAACTTTTCACCAATAACTCATGGCTCTTGCATCATGACAATGCACCAGATTACACGGCACTGTCTATGAGGGTGTTTTTAGCCAATCAACAAATAACTGCATTGGAACACCTTCTATACTCACCTGATCTGGCCCCCAGTGACTTTTCTTTACCCGAAGATATAGGAGATATTGAAAGGAAGACATTTTGATAACAGTCAGGACATCAAAAGTAATATGACAATGGCTCTGATGGCCATTCTAGAATATGAGTTCCAAAATTGCTTTGAAGAGTGGACGAGGCACTGGCATCAGTACATACCGTAGCTTCCCAATGGGAGTACTTGGAAGGTGACCATAGTGATATTCAGCAATGAGGAATGTAGCACCTTCTGTAGGATGAGTTCTCAAACTCAATAGTCAGGCCTCATACTGATACCAGGGGTAGCATTACTAGGTCTCAAAATATACATAGTAGATATTGCCAAATTTCCAAAGTAGTGCCAATTTTCTTTTCTAACAGTAGTGTAAGATAATTACAGATGTTTCATATTTCTGCTGCTGTGTGTATGTGTGTGTGTATTTTTTAAAATTAGGCCATTCTGATGGGTGTGTACTGGTATTATAATTTCACTCATATATATCTTCAACAGAAATTAGTATAAGAATGTATGTTAATCAAAGCACATTTAACTTATTTCTCAAATCTATAGGATACATCCAGATAAAAAGTCTCATTAAGTAGGTTTGTCTAAAGTGAAAGTAGCAATTAAGTTCATCTACTAAAATATATACCTACTGGAAGCCAGAATAGCTCAACAGGTTTTGTGTTTGCCTTGCAACTGCAAGGTTTGGGAATCAATTCCTGACCCTGGCCCATGGAAACCCAAATGCTGAACTACAGAACAACTGGTAACTGCCAGTATGACAGCGGAGGTTCTCACCTCACATGCAGGAGGCCCCCAGTTTGGTTCCCACCCCACATAGCCCCATAGTCACCTGTGTGGAATGAAACTATGTCACAACTAATGATGTACAACTAAGGAGACTTATCTGGGCCCTTCCCCCTTCGCTCTCTCTGTGTCTCTGTCTCTCTCTCTCACACACACCCATACACACACATACACCTTCTCTCAAAAACAGTAAAATAAAATCTTTAAAACAATAAAATATATACCTATATTTTCCACCATTATTGAGATATAACTGACATATAAAGTTTTGTGTTTAAGGTGTATAACGTGCTGATTTGATATTTGTATAAATTTTGTCTTTCCTTGTTTGACTTGTATCATGCAGCATGATGCCATCACTGTTCATCCACGTTGCCATAAATGGTAGAATTTCCTTCTTTATTATGGCTGAATAATATTCCACTATATATACCTATATGTAGGTACACACACACACATACAATCACATCACATTTTCTTTATTCATACATCAATGGACACTTAGGTGCTTTCCACGTCTTGGCTACCGTGAATAATAATGAAATGAACAGTGGAGGTGCAAAAAATCTCTTCAAGATGGTGATATCATTTCTGTCATCTATACCCAGAATTCAGATTGCTACACCCCGTGGTAGCTCTATTGTTGTTTTTTTGTTCCTTTTCTGAGGAAACTCCATACTGCTATACCAACATAACTCCTACCAACAATGGGTTCTATTTTCATGACATCCCTGCAGCATTTATCCCTTGTCTTTTTTATAACAGCCATTCTAACAGGTGTGAGGTGATATCTCATTATGATTTTGATTTTGATTTCCCTGATGATTAGTGATATTGAATACCTTTTCATGTGCTGGTTGGCTTTTCTATATCTTCTTTGTATAAATGTCTATTCATATCCTTTGCTTATTTTTCAGCTGAATTATTTGTTTTGTTTTGTTTTTGCTATTGAATTGTATGAATTCTTATGTATTTTACATATTAACTCATTAATATATTCATGGTTTATGAATATTTTCTCCCATTTGGTAGGTTACATTTTGATAGTGTTCATTGCTTCCTTTGCTGTGCAGAGCTTTTTGCTTTGATATAGCCCCACTTGTTTATTTTTGCCTTTTCTGTGTGCTTATGCAAAATGTATACCTATTGATTATACATCAATAATACTTACGATACAGTCAAGTCTCTCTCTAGACTCTTATAGGGTCCTCACTGTCAGGGAGGGGAAAAAACAATGGCATTGTCCTACAATACAAACACTCTTTAAAATGTCAAGATTTGATTTCTCATTAATTAGATGACTCAGGCTCTATAAAATTAATAGGTAAATTTTTATAAATTATTCCTTCTAGCTTTTTTATACCCGTACTTCAAGGTTTATTTATAGTTTTACCTAATTATCCTTATCTTATTAAATTGAGATAAGTATGGTGTTTTATACCTTAATATTAAAATAATTTCACAAAGAATCTTCTCGTAGCAAAACCACCAGGTTTTAATATTTTTGTTCACTGATGCAAATTCAATCTATATTCAGCCAAACAAGTATTATAACACTACAAAAGCAGTATGTCTAAATGGGTAATGTAACAGAAATTCTTCAATTTTATGAGAGAAAAGGAAATAATGAAAGAAATTAGGCTGTCATCAAGTGATACCTTTAAAGAATACAAATTACTACAAAATCACCTCATAGTTTTTGCAAACAGATAATTAAAACAAATTGTTCTGCCAGGATTTCCAGAAGAAATGAAATACAGTATTTAGAACACCATTTATACAAAAAGTATTATCTAATGATGAAGGTAACAATGCCTAATAATTCATTCAGTGACAGGCATCTTACATCTCATCAGATGTGAATAAGTAAGTGGCACACAGTAAACCTTCTTCAACGGTATACTATTTTGAAGTTTCTCAATATTTTTAACCATGTAGCATATTCAGACATAAATACATTTCTATAAATACATGATTTAACGAATACCTAAGTAATGTTTCTAGCACTGAGCTTGGTAGAGCACAAATTGAAAAAATTTAATGCATGGTTATTTACCATCACTGAAAACTAGACAAAAAGATGTTTTACTAAAAAAATTAATTATTAAAAACAACAACAAATGAAGGAGTATAACCAGAAAAAACACTTTGGCTACACATATCAGCAAAACAAAACAAAACAAAAGAGCAGTTCCAAAGTGAGGAGGACACTTACATGCAAAATCAAAACTACTTCTTCGCAGTAACAAGAAAATAGGAGGACTGGCAACCAGAGTATCCTGCAAGGAGAAGCAAAGCAGGCAAACTGCAAGGCTCAATGACAAACCCCCCAAAAAGGTGAAGCAGAGGGAGGCCAGCCAGGTCAGCAATGAGAGGCTTTGATGAATAGATAAAATTATCTACCTTCCTATGATGATTTCTTTTGACCCAGGTAATATAATCAAACAAAATAAATTACATATAAAATAGTGTCATAAAGAGGACAGATGTTAGTGTATGAGATTATTTTCTGCAACTAGCAAGCTCAGGAAAGTATGTCCCTCACTGAATGATGAGTAGTGAGTAAAAAAAAAAAACCCAACTCAATGCTACAAGCATAGGAAACTGGCAAGATACATGAAGATATTAACTGTGAACTGACAAGTCAGAGAAGTAAAAGAAAAATAACATCATGGAAATAAAGACCAAATGGTGGAAGCAGAAGTAAGAATAGGCACTGTTAAAAATAAGGAAAAGTACGTAAGATGGGATTGAAAAGAAATTTTCAAAAGGAAATAAAGAAAGGCCTAAAGAATTTTACAAAAAAAAATAAGAAAGAAAAAGACAAGAAATACAAATAATATAGATGACAGGCTAAGATTAATCAACAAACAACAAACATGCTTGGTGTTTTCAAAGAAAATAATCAAAATAAAAAAACTGAAAAATTGTTCTCAGGATTATTCAAGAAAAGTTTCCAGAAATAAAAGAAAAATGTAAATTATAGGTTAAAATTAATAGCATATCCAGGAAAGAGATATATAAGCACCAAGACCAAGATATGTTCTAGTAACGGATTGCCAATATGGATAAAGAAACAAAAGAATGAACCACCTCTAACAAGTAATGAGGCAACCCTCAGAGTTGTCTATAGCAAGAAGTGGAGAGCAATGCCTACAACATGAACCAGAAACGAATGTGGGACTGAGGAATTTCTTACCTAACCAACTTGCCATTTGGTATAAACTCAGTGAAAAGATATTTCAAATGCAAGAAACTGGGCAACTGACTTCCTTCCCATTAGCCTCTCCAAGAGGTCTTGGCAACCTTCAACTTTCCTTTGCTTTTGTTCATCAGTGAGCTCCTTTGGGACCATTTTTGCACACACCTTTCTCATGCCAAGATTTTCAGTGAAGATTTTCCTGTTTCTCTATTGATGTTTACTTGGTCTGCCAGGCTTATCATAGCCAACAATTTTGATGCACAATTTGACAAATTTTTGCATTGTTTTTGTCAGTTCTACTCGTTACTGGCTGCTCTGACCTCTCTTCATCAGTGACACCTTTTCCCCTCAGAAAAACATTTAATCCACTTGTACACTGCCGTTTTCCTCATGGCATTATCCCCATACACATGGACTAACATGTCCCTGATTTCACTTCCACTCTTGCCAAGCTTAGCAAGAAATTTCATGTCTGTTCATTGCTCTAATTCAAGCTCTGACATTCTCATGACGGCACACAAAAACACACAACAATGATGAAAGCCACTCAGTAAGACACCACCACATGTCAACATGAACACAGCTGTGAGACACTGATATACATACCAAAGTTATGAAACCGTACCAAGTTGTTTGCTCAGTGCTGACAAAATATGCACACAGTGGCAAGTTCATGAACTTAATTATCAGACATCCTATATTGATGATGGGATGAGAAAAAGCTGGGCGGTTTTCTTGCAAAGTTAAACAGACCCCTACCCTAAAACTTAGCAAGAGAGTTATAAAAAGGTCCACAAGGTAAAAGAAGTCAAACACATATAAACTACATGATTCTGTTTATAAGAAGTTCCAAAAGAGACAAAAGTAAGATATGGTACAGTACAGAATTATAACCCACATAATATAACAGGAATCCATGCATCCATCCTGAGAATGCATGATGGGTGGATAGATGGATGGATAGATGGATAGAGATGAGGCAGAGGAAGTACAGAAGAAATCTGACTTTTGGGGCAGAAGGGAAGGCTCTTCCTTACAGTAGAATGCCTATTAATAAATGATAATTTTATAACTGTTAATTCTTTTGAACAAGAATCATCTAGGAATACTAAATCCAAGAAGGAAAATTGGATAAGGAGAAGCACATTTGCATGGTCTTAACCTCTCATGTTAGTTGTTTTTTAAATAGGCAACAATTATTCAAGGAAGAAATATAATTATATGGTAGAGAAACCACAACATTTTGATTGGCAATTAAAATTAATATTACTAGTAAGGGGCTGACAGATATAGCATGTTTCAAAAGCAATATCCTAAGAAGGACAGAATCTTGATCTCACTTATGCACTTATCCAAGAAAGGGCTGCATGATACAAATTCTATCATAAAACATTTTAAAAACTGAGATGCATTCTATAAAATAAACTGGCCTATGCTCTTCAAACAAAATGCCAATGTCATGAAAGGCCAAGAATCTGTCCTGCATTAAAAAAAAGAAAGATATATCAGTAAATGCACTAAGTAATCCTAGACTGGATTGTGTACTAAAAAGAAATGCTAAAAAAGATATTATTGATACAGTTGACAATATATACATATATATTGTTATATATATACATATATACATATACACAATACTATATATAATATATATATAGTATATACATATATTAAAGTATTATATAGAAGTTATAATAAATTTTCTGGATTTACTATCTATATTGTGGCTATCTTATTGAATATCTTTGTTATTAAAAAATACATACTCTACCAAAATATATGTTAAAGGACCATGACATATTTAACTACTCTCAAACGGTTTAGGAAAAACTAAATGTTAATATGAGTATGTGTGTGTGCATGTGTGTGTGTGTAGAAACAGAAGGAGACAAAGGGAAAGAGAATAATAAAATAAAGGAAAAGTGACAAAATATTAATAAATTAGTGAATCTAAGTAAAAGGTATATGAAAGTTATTTTTATACCTTTAAAAGTAACTTTTCCACAAGTTGAAATTATTTCAAAATAAACAGTTAAAAAAATAAAGGAAGCATCAAGTAACTATAAAAAATATATTCTGGTGGCAGAGGTCAGATCAGTGGTTGTCTACTTTAGGGGGATGGACTGATTAGTAAGAGAGCTATTGCGGGTGATGGAAGTGTACTATATCTTGGCTGAGGTATCTGAAAACACAGGGATATATATGTTGAACTGTACACCTAAAACCTGTGCATTTTATTAAATTTAATTACACCTACAAATGCCAGGATGGCTTAGTGGGTTGAGAGCTCGCTTTGCAGCCCTACGGTCCAATGATCGAGTCCCGGCCCCTGCCTGTATGGACCAATATACTGAACTGGGTGTGTCCCAGTTCGGTTCTCACTGGGGCAAGCTTCCCATGTGGGAGACCCCCAGTTTAGCTCCTACACAGGATATGCTTTCCATGTGGGAGACCCCTGGCTCACAGAGGGCATGCCTCCTATGTGGGAGGCCCCTGGCTCAGTTCCTTGCCCTGCGCAGACCTGTACCCACCTGTGTGGAATGAAACTATACCAAAAACTAATGATATATGGCTATGAAAACTGTTCTAGGCCCTCCCATCTCTCTCTGTCTATGTCTCTGTCTCTCTCTCTGTCTCTGTCTCTCTCTGTCAAAAACAATAAAAATCTTAATTATACCTAAAATTTTTTTAGAAGGCAATAAGGAAATTTATAGTTTGGTATGAAGTAAAAATTAATAATAAAAATTCATGATCATAAGCCTACCTGAAAATGAATTTGAGGTTTTAGATTTCAACTACCTATGTGACCTGAGAAACCCTAACCTAAGAATTTAATTTTGAAATCCTCCTAAAAGAACATACTTGTTAGCTCCCTGCAAAATTATCAGAGATTAAGATTACCTAATTATTAAAACAAGATTTTTAAAAATTAGAAAATACACTGGGAAATGAACCTTCATCATCAACAAATAGCAAAATTAGCTGCCAGAGTACTTCAGATAAGTAAAATAAGTATGTTGTAAATATTTACAGAAATAAGAGATGGAATTAAAACATGGCAAGAAAGAAGATATTATCAACATAACCAGGCAGATAGAAACTGGATATTCTAGGACTTAAAAATACACTATCTGACATCAAGAACAGAAAATAAAATGTTCCTATTCTCCAATTACAAGAAAGGAAAGGACTAACTGTTCTCTGACATTAGTCTGCTAATCCCTAAACTATACTATGAAATTCAACAAATCATTACACACTCTAGCATTTTAAAGTCTCCAGATTTCTCCAAAGCCTGATACAATAACTACGTATTTGCTTTGTTTAAAAAGTTTGTGTCTAACCACAGTTCTATCTTGCTCGGTAAGTTATAAATTCAGCTTCTTTGTTTTAGACATATTGAAAAGGTTTTGGTTTTTGGTATTTTGAGTAGTGGTCTCTTCCTTAAGAGTCAATAGATTAATTTAACAGCAAAAGATAGGATTGGCAAATAAGAATACTGGTAAACAAAAAAATATCCAACTGAAGCACAGAAATAAGAAAATATAGAAAAGAAGAGATACTGGGACACTGAGTAAAGGGCTAATATAGTTATAACTGGAGACCAAGAAGGAGAAAGAATGGAGCAAAATAGTATTTGAAGAAACAGCAACTAAGAATTGTCCAGAACTAATGAATGACATCAACCTACAGATTAAGAACTCTAAATGCAAAGAAAACCACACCTAGGCACATCATAATAAAGTAAACAAAGAGAAAACCTTAAAAATAGCCAAAGGAGGGAAAAGACAAATTATAATAGTGTTAAAAATATTAACCGCCTAGGAATGAATGTAATGATATATGTGAAATAACTATACATTGAAAACTATAAAGCCTCATTGAAAATAATTAAATAAAGGAAAGAATAATTAAGATGAAAATAAATGGAGAATAAATAGTTTACAATCATGGATTAAAATACTCTATATTGTAAAGATAACAAGTCTCCCCAAACTGATCTATAAATACAAAACAATCCCATTCACAATCCCAGAAACTTTTTTGTGAAAACTGATGAGTTCTGCAATTTACAGGCAATGCAAACAGCCAACAATAGCCAAGACAATTAAAAAGAAAAGAACAAAGCTGGAAGATTATGCTACCTTAATCCAAAATATGGATTATAAAATTATAGTAATTAAGAAGTATGGTACTAACACAGAGATGGCAATCAAACAAAGAGAACAGACTATTAATATCTATCTATAACTGCACTGTTCCATATGGTAATCACTTGACACATGACTATTTAAATTTAAATTTATTTAAATTAGCTAAAATGAAAAATTCAATCCTTAGCTGCACTGGCCACATCTCAAGAACTGGGGAGCCACATGTAGCTAATAACTACTAAATTCAACAGTACATATTCAAACATTTCTCACTTGGCAGAAAATTCTATTAGAGAGTACCTACCTAGAAATACACACATAAGATTACTTGATTCATGTCAAAGGTAACACTCCAATGTAATGAGGTTAAGTTAGTCTTCTCAATAAATTGTGATGGATTGATCAGATATCCATACACAAAATTAAAGATCGACAAACTCTGACCCCTACCTCATACCATATGAAAAAATCAATTCCAAGTGGATTGTAGATCTAAATGTAAAAAAATAAAAGAAAGTTTTTAGAACAAAACAGAAAATTATCTTTACAACCTATAGTAGACAGCATTTCTAATGAAAAAATGTAAAAAATGCCAGCCATGAAAGACAATACTGATAGAGTATTTAAGATGAGATTAAAATTGAGAACTTCTGCTTCTCATTAAGAGAGAAAAGGCAAGCTATAGCCTCAGAAAAATTATTTGCAACACATCTCCTAATAAAGAATTCTTATCCAAAATATAAATCTGACAAAAGACTCCTACAAAACAATAAGAAAAAGACAGACAGACAACCCAGTGGAAAAATGGATGACATGAACAGGCACTTAACAAAATAGGATATCCAAGTGACCAATAAGCATATGAAAAGGTATTAAACTACATTTGTCATCAGAAAAATGTAAATGAAAACCTCAATGAATATCATTATCTACCTAACAGAACATCTAAAATGAAATTAAATATAGGCAATATGAAGTGTTGGAAGGATGTGGTACAATTGGTATATTTAGACACTACATATACAAGTATAAATTGGTACAACTACTTTAAAAAATGTTTGGCCAAGTTAAGGGTTGAACTTTGTCCCCTCCAAAATTCATATGTTGAAATGTTAACAGACATGGCCTCAGAATATGACCTAATTTGGAAATAGGGTCATTGCAGATATATTATAATTAGTTAAAATTAGGTAATTAGGGTAGGCCCTAATCTAACTGGTATCCTTTTAAAAAGGGAAGTTTTTGACCTGAATAGAGAAAAAGTGATGTGAAAAGTCATTGGAAGAAGACAGCCATCTACCAGCCAAGGAGAGAGTTGGAACAGATCCTTCCCTTATAGCCTGAGAAGGAATCAACCCTGCCAACACCTTGATTTTGGACCTCTAACCTCTAGAATTGTGAGACAATAAATTTCTGTTGTTTAAACCACCTAGTTTTTGTGGTACTTCATTAAGACAGTACTGGCAACCAAGACAGGCAGTAGCTACTTGGAGGAATAAATGAATATGTTACAATCCAACACTTCTTGGTATATGCACAATAGAAATGTGTATATATATTTACCAAAAGATTGGTATAAGAATGTTCATAACATTGTTTTTGTAAGAGCCTAAAACTAGAAACAACCCAAGTACTCATCAACAATAGAATCAATAAACAAATTATAGTATATTTACACAATGAAATTTTATATAGCAATGAGAATGAACTAAAGCTACATGCAACAAAATGGAAGGATCTCACAATGATGTTGAGTGAAAAATGCCAAACACAAAAGAGTATATATGGATGATTATGATCATATAGTTGAACACATAAAGGTAATCTACAGTGTTAGAAGTAAAGATAGTGGTGACCTTGGGAGAGGTGAGAGTGAGTAGTAATAGGGAAGGGGCATGAAAAGGTTTCTGAAATATTGGTAGTATAATTCCATTTCTTGATATTGGTGATGGTTATAGTGTGAAAATTCAAGTTGTTCACACATTTTTTTTAGGTATGCTATACATCATTAAAAAATGTTCTTTAAAAACTGCATAGGTGAGTTAAACATCAGATTAAAACAGCTGAATCATGAATGATAAGAGATAGCTTTAAAAAACAGCAATTGCGTAGAACAGACACAGAAAACAGAACACATATTGGGATGCCATGAGTGCTCAACAGCTTGAGCACTTGCCTTGCAACCACAAGGTCTGGGGATCGAATCCTGACCCCGGCCCATATAACCCACATGCCGAACTACAGAGAAACTGGTAAAGAGAAGAAGGTAGTAAAGAGAGTGGTTAAGAATCAATAATTGAAGAAGAAATAGCTGAGAACTTTCCAGAATCAACATGACACAAATCTCAGGTTAAAAATGCACAATAATCCCAAGAAGAATTAAAAAAAAAAAAAAGCATGCTGAATAAATTATAGTGAAACTGCAGAACTCCTAAGACAAAGTCTTAAAATCAGATCCAGATAAAAGAGATAATCTACAAAGGAATGAAAATTGAACTGATTCCTTTGTGGTGTTTTTGTGGATTTGACGGGGGAAATTTTTTAAACTCACAGACAAGCCAAATAGAATAATACAGTGAACAAAGTTATACCACTCATAGATTCACACTGTTAACACTTTGCCTAACCCACTCAAAACTTTCTCTAAACATATATGACCTTCTCTTTTGGGAAAATCTAGAAAGTAGACTGTACATAGCAGGATTCTTCATCCCTAAATTCTTTATAATACATTTCCCAGGAATGAGAACACTCTTCTAAACTACAACACCATTATCTCATATAACATATTCAAAATTAATTTTGTAACATCACTCTATTAATAGAGTCTAGATAAAAATTTCTGAATTATCCCCAAAATGTCCTCCAGAATTTACGTTATCTTTACACTTATCCAGCATCTAATCAAAGTTTATGCATTACTTTCAGATGTTCTAGCTCTTAGTTCTCTCTCAATTTAAAATATTCTCATGACTTCCCTTGGTTTTTCATGACACTGAATCATTTGAAGAGTGTAGGTCCACTGTCCTGAAAAAAGTGTCCCACATTTTGATCTGGTTTGACTGTTTTCCTCATTGTTATTAGGTCAATTATTTCCAGGAAGAACACCATGAAGAAATTTATTATGGGGAAGCCAGGATGGCTCAGTGGGTTAAGAACTTGCTTTGCAGCCCCAGGGACTGAGGATGGAATCGCAACATGGGCCCATGTGGACCCATATGCTGAACTGAGGTGTGATTCCTATACAGGAGGCCCCAGTTTGGCTCTTGGCCCTGGGTTCGGCCCCTGGCTCGAGGGGTTGTGCCTCCCATGTTGGAGGCCCCCAACCCAGTTTCTGCCCTGCACGGCCCACCTGTGTGGAACAAAACCATGTCAAAAACTGATGGCATACAACTATGGAGATTGCTCTGGGCCCTCCCCCTTCTCTCTATCTCTCTCTGTCTCTGTCTTGTTGTCTCTGTCAAAAACAATAAAATCAATCTTTAAAAAGAAATATTGTATTATGCACCACATCATGCCTGTAACTGTCCACTGCTCTCATTACCAACATTAACTATGTTGTAACTTTTCTCTTCATAATTAATAAGTCACCTGCAGGGTAAATATTTTGAGACTTGAGAGCACACTTTTTATTTTTTATTTTATCTATTTTATTGTTAAATTTATTGGGGTGACATTGGTTGGTAAAAATTATAGGTTCCAGGTATACAATTGTACATTCCATTGTCTATGTATTGCATTATGGAGAGTACACTTTTTAATGACAAGTGTGGAAGCCAGAAGATAGTACACCACAATTTTCAAAGTGCTAAGGAAAAAATGGCTATTAAAATACAGCTGTATTGGCAATTAAAATATCATTCATGCATGACAGCAAAATAAAATATAGCCTGAAATTATTTCATGATCTATTAAAAAAAAATTAATGGGAAGACTATGTAAAGACACACACACACATAAATGGTTTGCATAGCACTTTGGTTTTTTTCACACACTTGCCAGAGATTTAACATTTTCAGCATGTCTTTAAAAAAGCGCCTTACCTGCCATCTCTTTTGAGGGCAAAAGTGATGCCATCTTTCTGGAAAGGAAGCAGCTTTGCTCTCAATTTGTCAGGCAAATAATCTAGATGTTTATAAGATTCATTTGTCAAACAAGAAATCTGAGGTGTAAGAGACTTTTTGATGTTATGAACTCTGGTCATGATGATCCTAAACACAAAGAAATCACAAAAGGGGAGGGGTGGGGAAAACAGATATTACTAAGTGTATTAGAGAATTAAACATAAATAATAATATTACAGCACTTATCAGTAGTTGAAAAACTATCTACATAAACTGGTTAAATCATGTTCCCAGAATAAGCTATTAAGCAAATTCAAAGAACTGAGTCCAAAAGCAATTACTTAATGCACTCTCTAAAACCGTGGCATCCTCAGTTTCATTTGTATTTATAATTGAGTTATACTATATCCATACCCCTATTTTAAGCAATAAATGCATTACTAAATAGTTATAAATCAACTACTTTTTACAAACTAAAAATTTTTTTAAATGAAATGATTCTGCTATAGAAAGATGAATTCTTCTATAATTAATCCTTTTACAGTTGTATATTTTTATAGCACACTAGATTTCCTAAGAATAAAGTATAACTGCATTTTTAAATGATACAATACAGACATCAACTCTAAATTTGTAACAATTAAAATCAACATTAAACAGGATGAATTTTTAAATAGTAAAATGAACCTTTTTAAAGATATTTTTATTGCTTTTGACAGAGAGAGACAGAGAAAGGGGAGGGACCAGAGCAGTCTCCACAGTTGTACATCATTAGTTTTCAACACAGTTTCATTCCACAGGTAGGTGTGGGTCTACGCAGGGCGGGAACTGGGGCAGGGGCCTCCCATATAGAAGGCATGCCCCTGTGAACTGGGGACCTCCGACATGGGAAGCATGCCTGGGGCGGTAGCTGAACCCGGGACCTCTCACACAGGAAGCTCTCCCCAGTGAGAACCAAACTGGGTGCATACCCCAATTCAGCATATGGGTCCACACAGGCAGAGGTCAGGATACAAGTCTTGAACTGCGGGGCTGCAAGACGAGCGCTCAACCTGCTGAGCCATCTTGGCTTCCTCTAAAATGAATAATTTTTAAATCAATTGAATCTATAGTATAAAATCTGCTTGATTAGCAGCTTCCTCACCACTGGGTTTCCAAAGATGTAATTTTAATTTCTACCAAATAAAATTTCCACATATCCTTAAATTCTTAAAACTCTGCAAGAAAAAAGTCCTATTAAATCACTAAACTATAAAGCCTCTCTAATACAATAGACTCTGTTAACCGAAACTCAAACAACCAGCACTCTCAAGCAACTGACAAAACAAAAAGACAAACAAACAAAACCCATTCAAAGAAACAATACTTTAAATAAAAATTAAAATAAAATAAAATCTCAGCATGTTATGCTGCTGAACATTACGTAAAACTTGACTCTGAGAGGCATATAGGATCTCAAAGCAAGCTGATATTTGTTCATTTTTCAAGAAAGCTGTACACAAGTTTGCCAGTACAGCATCATCTACTGATGTAGATCCAAAAACATTCACATCCACTTGTCCTGATCCTGTCCTAACTATATCATCAGATTCTTATGATCCTGATGTGATGTCTACCCAGTAAACTCTCTACTTCTACTGTAACAGTTTTAAGTGTATATTAATGTGGTTTTTTCTAAGTTACTTGAAGTCAAAAAAATTGTTAGTGAAGTTCATTAAATTGAAAAGTTTATTGATTGCCGTTTAAATAAAATTGTGCACTGCATTCAGAAAGCTGTTTTTATAATAAAACTGTTACATTTAATTTATCTTTTTCTTAATTTGCTTTTAATTACTGTATTTCAATATTAATATCAAGGCAATATAGAGTTTTTGGTATGGTATGATATGGTATAGGATGAGGCATAATATTAGTTAGGCCTATTTTCAATAGTATTTCTCAACCAACCAGAGTCTACATTTATCCACCATCTACCAATCCTCATGTGTACCATCTACTGTAATATTTTGGATTTAGATTGCACCTTTTCATCTGTTTATACATAATCACATTCCATATTTAAAACAAATTAGCTTTTTTTCTCAATTACTTGTAGCCTTATAAAACTTGAACCCCCTTCACCCTCTGAAAAGTAATCAACTTCTGTGTCCAATATCTAAGAATCATAAGAATTCTTAGACATGCCACAATCTAGAGTAGCAAGGACCACACCCTCATAGAGACTATACTCTTGAGGAAGAGACAAAATAAACAAGATGATTAGTTACAATATAGCACAAATAATATGAAGGAACGTAAGAGAGTAGTGGCCATGTTAGGTAGGATGGCAGTCCATGTGAAAGAGCCAACCAGGTTCAAAATTGAGAAAAGGACTCCAGGCAGACAGCATCAGCAAAGGCCCTGAGTTGGTAAAAACCTTGGTGTTTTTTAGCAACAGAAAGGAGGCCAATGTGGCTGAATCAAGGGAAAGAATGGTATGAGATGAAATTGCTGAGATAAGAGTCAAGTCACTGAAGATAAGGACTTTGGATTCTACTTTAAGAATGAAGGGAAATCAATGGAGCTGTGCTCTACAATATACTATTAACCAGACGTGGCAATTTAATTAAAATGAGTAATTCAGCTCCCCAGTTCCACTGACCATGTTTCAAGTGCTCAATGTCCACATGATGGCTAGCAGCTATCATATTGAACAGTGCAGACATAAAACATTTCCATCTTGGGATGCTGGGATAGCTCAGCAGTTGAGCACTTGCCTTGCAACCGTGAGGTCCAGAGATTGAATTCTGGCCCCAGCCTGTGCAAACCCATACACTTAAATGCAGTGCAACTGGTAACCACTGAGCCCTGTGGAGAATGTTCTCGCCTCCCAAGCGGGAGGCTCCCAGTTCAGTTCCTGGCCTGCACGGCCCCACATCCACCTGTGTGGAATGAAACTATGGCACAACTAATGACATATTAATACAACTATGGAAACTGCTCTGGCCCCTCCCCCTTCTCTCTCTCTCTCTCTTACCTTCCCTCAAACAGTAAAATAAATCATTAAAAAAAAAACAAAAAAAAAACCATTTCCATCTACACTGAAAGTTGTATGGGACAGCACTTACTAGAGAGTTTAAGCAGGGGAGTGACACAGTCTGACTTATGTTTCAAAACTACCAGTGAAGGACAAAAGCTATCAATACAAAAGCAGAGGATAAATGTTCCTATAGGACAGGGGTCCCTAACCTCCAGGCCACACAGCAGGAGATGAGCAGCAGTGGTGAGTAAGCGAAGCTTCACCTGTATTTTACAGCAGCTCCCCAAGCTCGCATTACTGCCTCAGCTCCACCTCCTGTCAGATCAGCAACAGCATTAGATTCTCAAAGGAGTGCGAACCCTATTGTGAACTGTGTATGTGCACACACATTCGCCCTCCCACCCCCATCTGTGGAAAAATCATCTTCCCTGGTGCCAACAAGGTTGGGGACCACTGTTACTGGACATGACCAGTCCACAGTCTCCACTGCTTTAGTAGGCAACTAGATTTAGAAGTGATTTATGGCTCAGACCTGTCTGATAGGGTCCTCATAAACACCAATGAGTGGCATCCCTAGTGATGAAGACGACAACAACAAGAACAACACTCTGAGTAAAGACTAGAGAATGGTTCAAAAAGAGGAAAGTGTGACAATAAGAAACTTCATCAGGCTGCAATAGACAAGGCAAAATCATCTTTGGGTGTGAAACTGGAGAGATTTGGGAAATGTATCAGAGGAAAAGCAAACAAGGACTTGCTGATGAAGTACATGTGGAGAATTAGGAAATGTGAAATCAAGATGTACACTTAGAATGATAGAACAGATGAAATTTACTGAGATGTTAAAGAGAAAGGAAGAAATGGATTTGGGAGGAAAAATATCAATAGATCTTTTAGAAATATATAGTTAGAGTTGGCTGTAAAATATAAAATGAAAATGTCAAATAGGCTTAGAAACATGTAAACCTGTAATTTTAGGAAGAGAACTCGGAAGGATACATGTAATTTGGGAGTCAACATGAGATAGTGAATCTGTATCATTCTTTGAGGCCACCCAACATCTGCAATCCCTGCTATGTTTAGGAATTTTCTCACATAACAAATGTAAGTGTGAATCAGACATCTCCCAATTAAAAAACCTGGAAATATCAGATTCTTGCATTCCCAGCCTGCCTTACAGCTATTGGGTTTGCTAATCAGATATACTCATTCTGGACTTTAATTTAGAAATTCAAAACTCAAAGGAGTAGGGATTAAGTGAAACCCATTCTGACAAGAGAAGCAACCACAGAAAGAGCCATGTCCACTTTCCAAAGTAAGAGGGGGTGAGAAACTCTTTTCAAGGTCAGTAGTACAAGGGGTACCAGCATGGAACACTGGCAAAAAGCTAATACACACACACACACACACACACACATATACATAAGCCATTTTACTGTATATTATTACCTTTGCTTCTTTTATAATGTAAAAAATTTTCACAAACACTCCAAGAAAAATATATCTGCTACATTTGAAGTCACACTTCAATTTATATGATTTATTTTATGAGGACTGTATCAGGCACTATATTTGTAGAAATTAACAATGACTTTAGTCATCTTAATAAAAAATTGTTTCAATAGAGTCACTAATAAAATAAAAATATTTAAATATGAAGATTAAAGAAATCTAAAATAACATAAAAATGTTTATAAAAATTTCAAATGAACTAAAATTATGCTGTCGATGGCTCACTAATATTCAGATAATAAATAAATAAAGAAATGAAAAATATGTAGTGGTACAATCTGATTAATAGACATGAATGTTCTAGCTAAGACCACATATTGTGTGATTCTATTTATAGGAAATATCCAGACTAGGTAAATCCATAGAGACAGAAAGTAAATGAGTGGTTGCTTAGGGCTAGAGTTGGGGTGGGAGATGGAGAAGAGAGTAGGGCACTGGAGAATAGAGAGCAACTGCTAATGAGTACTAGGATTCTTTTAGAGTGAAGAAAATGTCCTAAAATTACATTGTGATGATGGTTCCATAACTCTGTGAATATATCAAAACCCACAGATTTGTAAAATGAGTGACTTTTATGGAATGTGAACTATATCTCAATTATGCTATAAGAAATATATTGTGAAAAATTTTGGAAAGGCTGGGATGGCTCAGCGAGTTAAGTGCTCGCTTTGAGGCCCCGAGGACCGAGGATCGAGTCCTGGCCCCGGTCCGTGAGGACCCACATGCTGACATGGGGTGTGCCCCCATTTCAGTTCTTGCCGGGGTTTATGTGGGAGGCTCCTGGCCCAGTTCCTGCCCTGCACAGCCCTGTGCCCGCCTGTGGAGTGAAACTATATGAAAAACTAATGTCAACTATAGAGACTGCTCTGGGCCCTCCCCCTTCTCTCTGTCTCTCTGTGTCTCTGTTTCTCTCTGTCAAAATTCAATAAAATATATCTTAAAAAAAAAAATTTTTCTATCAATGTATTTCTCAACAACAAAGCAAAAAATAAGATTTGTATGGTCATCACACTAATGGTAGGGAAAGCATTTGATGTAATTCAAAATCCATAAGCTCCTTAAAAATAAAAAAATAAAAAGGAGAAAACATCCTTCGTATGATGACAGATTTTTTCCAGAAACCTTCAGCAATCATACTTAAGGTAAAATGTAGAAACTTCTTCCCGCAAGATCAGAAAAGACACAAATATGCCTATTACCTCCTATTTTATTTAACAGTGAAATCACTTGACAAGGCAAAAGACAGAGGCAAAAGAACATGTAACTTCACAGGATTATGTGTATAAAATAAAAATAATCCACAGATCTTTTTTTTTTTTTTAAGATTTATTTTATTGTTTGAGAGAGAGAGAGAAGGGAGGAGGGCCCAGAGCAGTCTCCATAGCTGTACATCATTAGTTGTGACATAGTTTCATTCCACACAGGGGAATGTGGGGCTGCATGGGGCGGGAACAGAACTGGAGGCCTCTTGCATGAAAAGCAAGAATATTCGCAGTCATCTCAGAGGTTACCAGTTGTGCCACAGTTCAGTATATGGGTTTGCAGGGGCCAGGGCGGGGATTCAATTCCCAGACCTCGCGGTTGCAAGATAAGAGTTCAACCTACTGAGTTATACCAGCATCCCAACTTTTTCTTTAAGTAACAATTTATTAAAAATCAGGATGGGGATGCTGGAATAGCTCAACAAGTCCAGCACTTGCCTTGCAACTGTGAGGTCTGGAGATCGAATCCTGGCCCTGGTCCATGCAAACCCACGTGAACTGTGGCATGCAACTGGTAACTGCCAGGATGGCTGCGAAGGTTCTCACTTCCCATGAGGGAAGCTCCAAGTTTGGTTTTGCCCCATGTGGCCCCACATCTACCTGTGTAGAATGAAACTATGTCAAAAAACTAATGATGCGCAACTATAGATTGCTCTGGGACCTACCAACCCTTTCTGTCTGGCTCTTTCTCTCTCTCTTACCTTCTCCCAAAACAAAAAAAAATAAATCTTTCCAAAAAAATAAAGAAAGAAAGATCAAGATATGTGGAAGGAGAACAAACTGCACTATGCTTTCCAGACATATGGGCCAAAATCAAGCTCAGGCCCAGTGTGATCCAAGCAACAAAATAAACAGTAAAAATGGCACAGAAAGCAAATGATCAGAAATATTCATTTCAGAAGAGATGGAAAACCAACTTTTGCAGTCAAAAGCACAAAATTCCTATAATGCTAGGATTCCTGGACATTCGCTACTGCCCTCATTCCAACTCACTTGGACTTACTGGAATTGAGGTTAAAGAAAAAATATATTGAGGGTGTGGGAGAGAAGAGATGGGAAGCTCAATATATGGTGATGGAAAGAGTTGTATGCCTGGACCATATGTAATTTTTACTAACCAATGTAACCCTAATAAATTTAACACAAAAATAAAAGAAGAAGAAATATATTTTGGGGTTGATTTAACCAATAACATTGTTAGAGTAAGTGATGATAGGTAACTTTGAGTTGCCTAAAGGTAGTTACTTACACAGGTGGACTGATAGAGAAATTACAGTAAATAAATGTGATCTATTCATGAGTCTGTGGTGGAAGGAGAATTCCAAGACCTTCTGTTATAGAGCCTTTTCCTGAGGACACCTGCTACTTTAATGTTCTTTGGCTGAGGAAACATCTGAAAGACATTTTTTCTTCTTTGATGCTTTGGGTATAACTAACACTTCCCAGGACCACAATATGGAAAATGGGCTCAGAGTAAACCAACCAGTCTACGTGTGTACTTTTTGGAAGAATGGTTTGAAACTTCTTCTTAATACATTTAAATAGCTACCCAATCATCTACACAACTATAGAAAATTCTATCTGGGCAACTTAGATCTGGGTTAAATTGTGACTTGAAAATTTTATATCTTTTCCAAATTACTTTCAATTTTAAACTGCTTTTCTTTTTGTTGTTGTTATTGTTGTTTGTTTGTTTGTTTAGTAAATTTTAGGTAGATAAAACAATGGAATGATCAGACACCTATATCCCTCACAAAGTGATAAAACCAACAAGTCTACCACCAATCTGACATTGTGCGTAGGTATTTACAATACCATTGGCTATATTCCCTATGCTGTACTCTACACATCTCATTACTATATGAGGGCTGTCTGGAAAAATCCAGCCATAAATGCCTCTATTTTTTATATTACATGGTTGGATACTTTCCGGACAGCCCATATATATGTATATACTCGTATATTAATCATATATTCATTAACTTTACTAAATTTGCTTATAAATCTTTAGTTTTGGGGGAAAACTGAATAAAAACTAAAAGCATTCCTCTTGAAATCAGAACCAAGACAAGGATGCCCACTTTTAGCACTTTTATTCAAAATAGTACTGGAAGTTCTAACCACAGCAGTCAGACAAGAAATAAAAGGCATTTAATTGGGAAAGGAAGAAGTAAGATTGTCATTACTTGTACATGAAATGGCACTATATAGAGAAAACCTCAAAGATTCCACCAAAAGCTATTAGAATTAATAAATGAATTTAGCGAAGTAGCAGGATACAAAATCAATATTCAGAATCAGTTGCAATTTTCTATACTAATAACAAAATAACAGAAGAGAAATTAAGAAAAAAATCCCATTTATAAATTGCATCAAAAAATAAAATAAAATATTTAGAAATAAATTTAACCAAGAAAATAAATACCTGTATTCAGAAAAACTGTAAGATATTGAAGAGAGAAGACACAAATAAATGGAAACATATCATGCTTACAGATACAAAGAATATTGCTAAAATATACATACTACCCAAAGCAGTCTAGAGATTCCTTACAATCCTTATCAAAATACAAATGGCATTTTTCACAGAAGTAGAACAAATAATCCTAAAATTAATATGGAACCATTAAAAAGCCTGAAGAGTAACGGCAATTCTGAGAAAGAACAAAGCTGGATGTAAACACTACCTGATATCAAATTATACTACATGACCGTAGTAATCAAAACAACATGGTATTGGTAGAAAAACAGATACATAGATCAATGGAACAGAATAGAGAGCCAGAAATAAATCCATGTCTATATGGTCATTTAATCTATGACAAAGGCAGCAAGAACTTACATTGGGGTAAGATAGTCTGTTTAATAAATGGTACTGGGAAAACTGGGCAGATACATACAAAAAAATGAATAAACTCAAAACGGATTAAGACTTAAATGTAAAACCCAAAACCATAAAACTCCTTTAAAAAATATAAGAACTCTCAGATATTACTCTTAGTAATATTTTTACTGATATATCTCCTCAGGCAAGGGAAACAAAGGAAAAAATAAACAAATGGGACTACATCAAACAAAAAAGTTTTTCACACAAAGGAAACCATCAACAAAACAAAAAGATACACTACTGAATGGGAGAAGATATGTGGGAATGATACATCTGATAAGGGGTTAATATCTAAAATTCATAAAAAAAACTCGTACAACTCAACACCAAAATTACAAATAATTTAATTAAAATGTGAGCAGCGGGCCTGAGTAGACACTTCTCCAAAGAGGACATAGAGCTGGCCGATAGACATAAGAAAAGATGCTCAAAGTCCCTAATCATCTGAGAAATGTAAATTAAAACCATGAGATACCACTTCATACCTGTCAGAATGGCTATAATCAATAAATCAACAAACAACAAGTGCTGGCTAGGATGTGGAGAAAAGAGAACCCTTGTGCACTGTTGGTGGGATTGTAAACTGGTGCAGCCACTATGAAAAACAGTATGGAGCATTCTCAAAAAATTAAAAATCTTATGACCCAGTAATTCCACTCCTGGGTATTTATCCAAAGGAATCCGAAACACTAAATTGAAAAATTAAGTACACCCCTATGTTTACTGCAGCACTATTAACAATAGCCACGATATGGAAGCAACTGAAATGTCCATCAATAGATGATTAGAATTGTGGTACATTTTTACAATGGGGAATTACTTTGACATAAAAAAAGAAGTTAAGGGTGGGGAGGGATAGAAGTGGTTGTGGCTATAAAGAGGCAACATGAGGGAGCCTTGTGAGACTGAAATATTCTCTATCTTGATTGTGTTGATATTCTGGTTGTAATATTGTTTTAAAGTTTTACAAGATGTTACCACTGAGGAAACTGGATAAGGTATGTGGGATCTCATTAACACTGCTTAACACAGCTTGTACATTTACAATGATCTCAAAATAAAGTTTAACTTTAAAAATGCAAAGAAACAAACACTCTGGTTTAACATATCTCAGTGAATCTAAAAGTTTGAGACAATGAGGTCCAAAAAGATAAAACTCCAAGATTATGTAGCTAGTGGCAGAGGTAACACATACTCATGTATCTGGGCCTTTGCTCCCTTTTCAACACAGGAATGTTCCACCTCTGTGTCATGCTAACTACCAGTGGAAATATCTATTTTATATAGTCAAAATATTTGCCCTATCATTAGTTTAAAAAAAAAAATCATCTAATAAATTTCATTCTGAATTTCTAGCATGCCTTCAACAAAAATGTATTTGGATGTACATGGAGAAAACATTGTGCAAGGCACTGGATAGGATATAACAAAGAAGAAATTTTTGAAGAAATTCTATAAGGGAAGTACTAGGTGTTAAGGAACCATACAAGTATAAAAAGAACTGTTTTCAGATTTGGGGAATTGGAAGGCTTCCTAAGAGATACACATATCAAAAGTAAGATGTGAAGAATACATAGACAATAACCAGACAAGATATATATACATATATAAATATAAATAGACCCTGAACTGGAAGTAAAAAGAAAAAAACACAGAAAGGAATTCTCAGCTTTCATCTTACTGGACCTATCAATAAATCATTCCCTCCTCATTAAGTCACTTTTTTCACTTAGATTCTAGAACACCACATCCTCATGGTTTTTATCCTACATCACCGGTCATTTCTTCTCAGACTAAACTCTTGCTGGTTCTTCCACATCTTCCTGTCTCAAGTTAAGGAAGAGTATACCAGGATTCAGTTCTTAGTACTATCCTTTAGAGATCTCATTAATCTCACGGCTTTAAATATTACCTCTATGGCAATGACTCAACATTTATATATGGAGATAAGACCTCTTCTAAACTTTAGATTCATATATCTAACTAAATATCTCTATCTAACAGTATAATGGGCCTCTCAAACTTAACATGACCAAGCAAGTGTGAACTCTAGATCTTTCTCTCAAATCCTATTCTTTTCACAGTCTATCCCATCTTGCTCTTCCAGTTGCTTATACCAACTCCTTGACTCCTCTATTCCTCTCATATTGCACATCCAATCAATCAGCAACTTCTGCTGGATCTAAATTCAAAATATACCCAGAATCCCACCATTTCCTACCACCTCCAAATCCACTCACTTGATCTGAGCCACCATCATAGCTAATCTGAATTCCTGAAAGAATCTAACTGATATCCCAGTGTTCACTTCATTCCCTCCATTCTCTCAGTACAGCCATCAGTGAGATCAAACGAAGTCTAAACATATCACCTTTCAGAACTCCTCAGTGGCGCCCAATTTTACTCCAATAAAGACTTGATTTATTGGCAGTCCTGCTATAATCTGTCCCCTACAACTCCTATTACCTCTCTACTTCCCCTTTTCCTGTCACAATGACGTGCTTACATGTTCTTACTTTGGACTCTGCATTAACTGACTCATATGCCTATACCACTCTTCCCCTAAATATCGGTATTGCTACTTCCCCTGCTTCTTTTAAGTCTTTTCTGAAATGCCAATTTCTTAATGATAACTTTACTTGACCACCTTATTTAAAATTGCAACTTTCATGATTGTTCAACAATACATCTACTAAAATAGGAATAATAAGGAGGACATTAGCATGGCCCCTGCACAAGGATGACATGCAAATTCAAGAAGCATTACATGTTTTTGAGAGAGAACACTACAGTAAATATGGCAAAATATTAACAATAGATGATTCTCTGTCAGAAAATGAGTTCTTTGCACTATTCTTATGACTTTCTGTAAGTCTTAAATTACTTTAGGATAAAGTTAAAAATTTTTTAAACAAAACAAATAAAAAAATTTGCAACTTCTGGGGCAAGCCGGGATGGCTCAGCAGGTTAAGTGCTCGCTTTGCAGCCCCGGGGACCGGGGATTGAATACGGGCCCCGGCCTGTGCAGACCCATATGTTGAACTGGGGTGTGCTTCCTTTGCAGGAGGCCTCCAGTTCAGCTCTCACCTCCCGGTTCAACCACTGGTTCAAGGGGGTGTGCTTCCCATGCGGGAGCCCCCCCTCCACCACCACCAGCCCAGTTCCCACCCTGTATGGCCCCAGCCCACCTGTGTGGAATGAAACCATGTGGAAAACTGATGATGTACAACAGGGGTCTCCAAACTACACCCCGCGGGGCCCTCTCATCCGGCCCGTGGAGACCTTTTTATCTGAATAAAGTAATATTAAATAAATAATTAAAAACAACATCTATGTTTTGATTCTTTTTTATTTGGACCTCGAATGTGTAGTCGGCCCCCAAACTGCTGTTTGATAGTTAATGCGGCCAGCGGGTTGAAAAGTTTGGAGACCCCTGATGTACAAGTACGGAGACTGCTCTGGGCTCTTCTCCCTGTCTCTGTCTCTGTCTTTCTCTGTCTCTGTCAAAGACAATAAAATAAATCTTTAAAAAAGATGTGCAATTTCTTATTATCTCTTTCCTGCCCTACTTTTTCTTTATTGATAGCACTTATTAGCTTGTAAAACACTATATAATTTGCTTATTTATGTTTTTTGCTTATTGTATGTCTCTCCTCACTAGGTTATAAGGTCCATAAAGGCAGAGATTTTTGTCTGTTTTATTTCCTGGTATAGCTGATATACCTAGACCAGTGCCTGGTACAAAGCACTTAATGTTACTGATTTTAAAGCTTCAAAGGACAGGGGGACCATGATTGGAGAGTTTAGAGGTAGAATAGTTCCTAGAAATGAGAACTATGAGGTGGGTCCATAGGAGTACATTGCTGAAGTACTGTGGAAGCAAAGTCTATAGGAGACAAAACAGTCCAGCAACTAAGAAACTAGCATGTAGGTCAGCTGAGTATACATTCGAATGTAGAAGACACCTATATACACAGAGAGATTGCAAACCAAGTTTAAGTTATAGCAGAAAAATTGGGAACACAGGTTGCAGAAAGATTAAGATTAGAGTTGGGGGTAGTTTATTACATACAGATTAGGACATCATATTAGGATATTAGAACTCTAGAAAGTTGTAAGATAGAAAGAAGGTCTACATATGGAAAATCTTTCTAATACATAGTATTAAGGAAATCTGTTCAATTTAAAAACAAATTCAGTTAATCTAGATTAACTAAATTTTATAAATTCATCCTAGTCATACAAAAATTATCAGCGGAAATCATCCTAATTACTATCATAATCTGGCTACATAGACAAAATCTATAAATAGTATGAAAAATGAAATATCTTAACCAAATCTTGGGTGACTTAGGATAAAAGATTTGCTTACGCACAGCTTCTCTCCTTCCCTCCCACTGATAATAGGAGGCAAGTGGACAGATGTGAGGGAGGAAAACTAGACGCTTATAATATTAGGAAATAGTCTTTCCCAGTTAAGCAAGCACAGAAGTAACCATGTAATAACATAAGTAATTGCAAGTTCCTTATTAGAAATACAAATGTGGCTTGAATTGCCAGTCACTACAAATGATGAATATGGAATTCTGTTGGAAACCTCTGGTTTAAACTACATGGATTCCTTGGGGAAGCTGAGATGGCTCAGTGGGTTAAGCACTCACTTTGCAGCCCCGGGGACCGAGGATCGAATCCCAGCCCCAGCCCATGTGGACCCATTTGCTGAATTGAGGAGTGCCCCCAGTTCGGTTCTCATCAGGTGAGACCCTAGCCTAGTTCCTGCCCTGTGCAGCCCCGAGCCCACCTGTGGAATGAAACTATGTGGAAAACCAATGATGTGCAACTATGGAGACTGTTCTGGGCCCTTCCCTTTCTCTCTGTCTCTGTATCTCTCTCTCTCTGTCAAAACAATAAATAAATTTTTAAACTATATGGATTCCAGAAAACACAGACTCACAAAAAAATAAATACCCAAACATTTTGTGATTATTAATTTGAAAAGGTAGTCAATGAAGATGTCTACTCACCTACTCAAATATTTACAAAGTGATTATACACAAAGTCATATACTCATCACAAAACTCTTCAGATTTGATCACAACTTGGGAATGTAATTATTTTATATTTTAACATATTCCATGCTTATATCAGTGTACATTTTATTTACATGTTTATATATGATATAGGTATATTTATAGATTGTTAGTAAGCTATAACTTAAATTTAATAAATTAAAATCACATTTTTTGGGATGCCAGGATAGCTTAGTGGTTGAATGCTTGCCTCACAATCACGAGGTCCAGGGATCAATTCCCAGCCCCAGCCCATGCAAACTTCATACGCTGAACTGAAATACAACTGGTAAACACCAGGATGGCTTGACAGCAAAGGTTCTCGCCTTCCATGCAGGAGAACCTCAGTCTAGTTCCCTCCCTGTGCAGCCACACACCTACCTGTGTGGATGAAACCATGTCACAACTAATGGTATACAACTATGGAGACTGATCTGGGCCTTCCTGCCTTCTCCATCTCTCTCTCACCTGCTCTCAAACACATTTCACATTTTTGTCTGTAAAATTGAATATCTCAAATGATAAAAGATATATTGCAGGAAGTTACAGAATTATATATTTTAAAAGTTACTTATGGGGCTTTAGAGCAGTTCTGGTCAAGATGGAAAAGTGGGCAAATGATGTGCTTGCTCACAACCACATCAAAATTACAAGTAAAGTACAGACCTACTACCATTGAGAATCACCTAAAATCTAGCTGAACCAAAGCTCTACAACTAAAAACATACAGAAGAAGTCACCTCGAAACTGGTAGGAGACAGAAACGAGGAACTGGCTGGCCCCACACCTGCCTGTGACCATTAAAAATTGGGAGGGAAATCATGATTGTGGAGGTCCCCCTTGGAAAGCAAGGGGTCCCAGCCCCACAGCAGGCTACCCAGCCCAGGGTTTCAGTGTCAGGGAGAGAAGTCCCCATAACTTGGGGTTGTAGAAACTAGCAGATATTGTGGCTGAGAGAGATGGAGGGTGGCTGCAGTCCCAGATGCTCCTCTTAAAGGGCCAGCGAAGAACTTACTTGCTGATGGACTCATTTGCTCTGACCTCCAGTGCTGGATCAGTAGCTATAAAGGCACAAGGGACATCTGAGTAGAACTGAATTGTCTGGCTTCTGGGCAGGAGTAGCAAGTTTCTCCTGGATGAAAGAGCTGGTGGAAATCGTTTCTTTGTTGAGCCCCCAACTCCTAGCCTGAAGATGCAGGAAGCTGCCATTATCTGAATCTCCATCAACCTGGTTAACACCCTTCATTTCATTCGCCCTCAATCTCTGAGACCCCGCCCCACCCAAATTTCAGGCCCACCCAAGTCTTTTCCAGTGGTTTTTCCATAAAAATGGCCTGCCTTGCCTCATGATACAGACTTTTCTAAAATTTCTCAAAGGTTCACAATAGCAAAATAAGCAGAATCTGGGTTTAGTGTGTCCTATACCTCTGGATGAGCATCCCTAACCCTCTCACTAGCAACAACCAGCGTGCACAGCACGGGAGGCAGACACCTACAGATTGCTTTGTGGCTCATTCCAGGTGGCCCTAGGCAGGACACAGGCTGCAGCTTAACTTGGCCTGTGGGCAGGCAGCTCCCAGGAAGCCCCAGGGCCGGCACACCCAGTGGCCAGCTTCCAACCCAGTAGCAGCATCACCCAGCCACCTCCAGGGACAATACACCCCAAAGGGCACATTGGGCAGGCACCAGAGATATTCTAAAGCAAATCCTACTATATAGGGTCAGCCCTGTACAACAGCTCATCCACTGTAGTCACAGCCAATCAACCTGAGGGTCAATCCCTCCCACTGACATGCAAAAAGGAACCAAGGCTCAACTACAACAGGAAAGCAAATGCAACCCACACAAGCAACACACCTGGAACACCCAGCTCTGGTGACTCGGGAGACTGTTCCTGGGCCCCACAAGACTCCTGTTACATAAGGCCACTCTACTAAGACCAGGAGACACGGCAGCCCTACCTAATACACAGAAACAAACCCAGGGAGGCAGCCAAATGGAGATATAAAGAAACATATCCTAAACAAAAGAACAAAACAAAGCTCCAGAAATAGAACTAAACAAAATAGAGACAAGCAATCTACCAAATGCAGAGTTCAAAACACTTGGTTATAAGGATGCTCAATTATCTCAGGAAGAACTTCAACAAAGAGATAGGAAACACAAAATTGGAGATAGGAAATGTAAAGAAGAACCAATCAGAAATAAAGAATACAATAACTGAAATTAAAAAAACACATGAGAGAGAACCAACAGATTAGATGGAGCAGAGGAGCAAATTAGTGGTTTAGACAAGAAGACAGCAGAAAACACCCAATCAGGAAAAAAAAAATCCAAAAAAGAGGATAGTTTAAGAAGCCTCTAGAACATCAAGTATGTCAACATTCGCATCATAGAAATATTAGAAGAACAAAGAAAGCAACCAGTTGAAAACCTATTTGAATAGATAATGATGGAAAACTTCCCTATCCTGGCAAAGGAAATGGCTATTCAAACCAAGTAAGCACAATGAGTTCCAAACAATATGAACTCAAAGAAGCCCGCACTAAGACACATCATAACTAAATTGCCAAAAGTAAAAGACAAAGAGGGAATCTTAAAAGCTTCCAGAGAAAATCAGTTACCTACAAGGGAGTTCCTATAAGACTGTTAGCTGGTTTCTCAACAGAAACTTTACAGGCCAGAAGGGATTGACACAAAATATTCAAAGTAATGAAAAGCGAGGACATGCAACCAAGATTAGTCTACCCAGCAAAGCTATCATTTAAAATTGAATGACATGTCGATAAAGAGCTTCTCAGACAAGAAAAAGCTAAAGGAGTTCATCATTACCAAATCAGTATTACAAGGACTGTTAGTGGGACTTCAAGATGAAAAAAAAAGATAAAAATTATGAATAATAAAATGGCAATAACTACATATCTATCAACAATTACTTTAAGTGTAAATGGATTAAATGCTCTGACCATAAGACATAGGGAGGCTAAGAAAACAAGACCCTAATTATGCTGCCTACAAAAGACTCACTTCAGATTGAAAGACACATATAGACTGAAAAATTTCATTAAAACAGAAACAAACAAACAATGAAGTTGGGGTAGTAATACTTATTTCTGACAAAACAGACTTTCAAACAAAAGAAGAGATAACGAAGGACCCAGTAATCCCACTTTTGGGTATTTAGCCAAAGAAATCCAAAATGCTACATCGCGGGGATGTGTACATCCATACGTTCACTGCGGGACTATTTATAATAGCCAAGATATGAAGGTTATTGTAAGGGATACCTGAGTATCCCTTAATGAATGAATGGATAAAGAAGAGGTGGTACACGTATACAATAGACTATTATTCAGCCATAAAAAATAAAATCTTGCAACCTAGCAACATGGATGGATCTAGAAGGGTATTGTGATGAGTGCAGTAAATCAGAGAAAACAAATGTCATATTATTTGACTTATAAGTGCAATCTAAAGAAAATAAACAAACAAAACAAAAAACCCCATTGATACAAAGTATATTTTGATGGTTGCCAGACAGGAAGGGGATGGGGGTTCATAAAAAAGGGGAATGGATTAAGAAATACAAGTTGGTTGTTACACAGTAGTCATGAGGATACAGGGTATACCATAAGGAATACAGTGAATAATATTGTAATGACTATGTATGGTGCTAGATGGGTACTAGATCTATTGGGTGATGGAAGGGGGGTTGGAGGCAGGGTGAATAAAGTGAGGGCTTAAGAAATAAAAAAATTCATCGTTACAAAATAGTCAAAGGGGTGTAAATTAAAGCACAGGAAATATAGTCAATAATATGGTAATAACTATGTATAGTGCCAGGTGGGTACTAGATTAGTCAGGTAGATCGCTTCTAAAATTAAATAAATATCTAACTACTATGCTGTACACCTAAAATGAATTATAGATAATATTGAATGTCAACTATAAATGAAAAATTAAAAACAGGGGGAAAGATGAAAGGATAAAAGATTCAAATTTCCAGGTATAAGAAATATAGTCAATGATATTGTGATAGCATGGTATGGCATCAGATGGTTGCTGGATCTATCACGGTGATTACTTCTTTAGGTATAACTAATAAAATATTGTATGTTAACAATATTTTAATAAAAATTTTTAAAAGTTACCCTAATATCTACTTCCATTTGTTTTTAAGATTTACTTTTATTGTTTGAGAAGTGAGAGAAATAGAGAGAGAGAGAGAGAGAGAGAGAGAGAGAGAGAGAGAAGGGCCCAGAGCAGTATCCATAGTTGTACATCATTAGTTGTGACATGGTTTCATTCCACACAGTTGGATGTGGGGCCACATGGGGTGGGAAGTGAACCAGGGGCCTCCGACATGGGAGGCGAGAACATTCACTGCTGCGCCATCCCAGTGGTTACCAGTTGTGTTGCAGCTCAGCATATAGGATTGCACAGGCTGGGGCTAGGAATCGAACCCTGGACCTCGTGATTGTGAGGCAAGCTCTCAAGCTCTGAGCTATCCTATCCCAGCACCCACTCTAATTACTTTAGTATATGTGCAGCCGAAGGGAGCACACCCTCCAATTACTTTAAAAGGAAAGACACCAAAAGCAACTATTTTCAGAATAAGGATAAAATAACTCCCACTTATTTATTGGTCTCATTCCGTGAGGCACTACACTAGGAAATTTTATAAAATCTCCTGTAATGTTCAAAATAATTCACAAAGATAAATAATGTTATCCTCACTTTAAAGACAAGAAAATTGAGATCCAGAGATGTAAATAATTTATCACCAGCTAGCAACTGATGTTAAGTCTGGAACTCAGTTTAGTCTAATTTAAAAGTCTGAATTTTTGCCATTATGCAACACTGCCTCTTAAAAAATCACTTATTTCAACAAGTACTTGAGTGCCTATTATGTACCAGGCATTGCAAAAGGTATCAGGTATATAAAGATGAATTTGTGACACTGTAGCTTCACCTTCCAGCTCAATCTAGGACAAAAAAACAGAAGCTATAAAACAGTCAATTGCAACCCAATGCAGTAAGTGATATGAAAAAAGTATATATAAGAATACCATACATAAGTGGGAGTGTTGACTATGTGTAACATAGCAAGAAATAAAAGGCTTCACTAAGGAGAAAAAAATACTTGGCACATAGTAGACCTTGTTTAAATTTGTTGTTGTTGTTATTCATTTATTTGTTTATTTTTATTGTTTTTGACAGAGAGAGACAGAGACAGAGAGAGACAGAGCGAAGGGTGAGGGCCCAGAACAATCTCCATAGTTGCACATCATTGGTTTTCTACATAGTTTCATTTCACAGGTGGGCGTGGGGCTGCACAGGGCAGGAACTGGGCTGAGGGCCTCCCACATGGAGCTCACCCTGGTGAGAACAGAACTGGGGGCACACCCCACCCAGTTCAGCATATGGGTCCACACGGGCCAGAGGGGGGATTCAATCCTCAGACCCCAGGGCTACAAGTCAAGTGCTCAACCCGCTGAGCCACCCCAGCATCCCCACCTTGTTTAAATACTTGATGTAAATGCTAAATTGAAACTTGAAGAGTGGAGTTTGCAAATGGAGAATCAAGATAGAGATATTCTAGGGAGAAAGCCATATTTGCAATAGCACCAAGTTTCAGAAAATTCTAAACAGTGTAGTATAGCTAAAAAATAAGACATTTGTGACAAGTGGTGAAGAAGTAAAAAAGCAGGCCAGATCAGGGAGGTTCTCATATGCCAGGTTAAAAGACTTTGGTCTTTCTTCTGTGAGCAATTGGGAACTTTTCCTAGTTTAATAAGGCCCCTATTTTACAAAGATTACCTTGTCAAATTTGGAATATGGGAGCACGCACAACCTTTTAGAAGTCTATCACAAATTGTCCAGATAATACAATTTATAATCTCTTAGTTTCAAACTCCTATATCTAATTACCTACCTGACACTTTGTATATCTCATAGACATTTCTAGACTAAATGTCAAAATCAATGTCTTGATTTCTCTACCAAAATTCAGTCTCTCTCTTTCTCTCTCTCTTTCTCTCTCTCTCTCTCTCTCTCTCTCTCAGATTTAGTACAACCATGCAAGTTACTCAAACCAGCAACTGGGTCATTCTTCATTTCTCCCTCTCCCTTAACCACCAAATTAAATCCACTTACTATTAATCATTAACTACTCTAAAAATCTATCTCAAACATCCATTTCATTCCAATTTCATTGCCATCACCTACCCTAAACTATCATTGCTCAACTGGAATATTGCAATAGCTCTCAAATGTATCCCTTACATTTTCCTTAATATCAGTTAGTTTCTTTAAAGAGTTTATTGTAATTGGCAATTGTTTTTATCTGTTTACTTGAATTTTATCTCTCCCTCATTAGAATGCCTTTATAAACTCAAGGACCATAAACTCTCTTGTTCACCATTGTTTTACTTTAGTACTCTAGCATCAGCCAGGTCAACAGAAACAATGATTAACAAAAACCAACACATATTTACTATCTGTCAGACACTGTTTTATGTGTTTTACATATATGAAGTCATGTAATTCTCCTGTGACACAGGTATTTTATTATCATAATTTTACAGATAAGGTAACTAAGGCACAGATGGTTGGTTACCTAATCTGCCCAAGGTCATCCAAGGAGGAGTACACAGAATAACTGAGAATCAAACCTGTGTATCCTGGAGCCCATCCTCTTGACCATTACTCAGTAACTCTCTTAGTAGAAAATAAATATTTGTTGACCAAATAAACAAATGAGATAGAGAATAATTAAAAGAACAGATGCAGGGAATATATTGAAGTACTTGGAAAAGGCCATGAGGTACAGTGGTATAAATAGTTACAAATTAGAGATAAGCATTCAGAAGTTATCAGGTTCTACAGGAAGCCACTTATAAAATACGAATCTTGTATAAAATGTGATTATATCATTTAAAAAATTAGATGTGCTATTAAACTGTAACCATTGAGATCCAACTCTAATAATAACATGTTTTACAGAACACACAATCATTACTAGTATTTATTTTTTTACACTGAAAAAGCTCACCACAACAACAAAAACTAAGTATTTATAAAAGACTATACTGATAAATTATATTGAAAATTCCAATTTTATTAAAATACATGAGACAACGCTTTGTTGACACACAACACTGTTGGCTGAAAGGTGTAGTGATATTCTTACATGTAGAAGGATTGCACTATAAAATTTATCTAGTTGGTACAAAAACACCACTCATGAGTAATGAACAGAGACTTATTAGTGCTTCAGTTCAAAAAAGCGAGAGAGAAAATATGCTTATTCTAATCCACAAGTGGAATGGAAACAGGTGATGTAATCAACGCACAAATCATGAGTAATGAAGACTTAATTTTGAGAGAGATTAAAAGAATTGAGTAACATTGCCATTAGTTTCCTTAGGCCCAACTTCTTCACTAATTTTGGACAAGGTGCCTGTCTTTTTAACACTGCTTTATCCCTTAAGTCTGGTATAGTACCTAATAAAGTATAGTATAAGTGCTCAATAAACATTTACAAGATGATTTGTAAAAGTAAGTTTCAATGAAACCATGGTGAAAACTGAGTTGGAATTTATTTGAGAGTCAAAACAATGGGGAAAAGAGTTTAAGAATGAAAGCCATTAGGCTTGAGGAGGAAAGGCCTTTTCTGACCACTCCTTCTGCATCTCCTCTGTTCAATGAATTTCCGAAGGTTCCTCAAAGCGGGAAGTCCAACAGCAAGAAGATATATATACGCCTTTTTATCCGGACGGGCGCATAAACAATGTGATTAACCTATTGGGCTAAGGACTCCGGAGTACTTAAATGATACCTTTAGTCATCGGTGTACCCTAGTTGGCACCTGTCGCCACTTGTTTGATGTATGCTTCACCATTTAAAAAGTGGTAAAAATACCATTCTTGATTATTAAACCTGAGCCCTTCTGCAGCTCTTCTCCTTGGAACCAACCTTAGAAGTTTGTACAAGTGGGAGGAGTTAGCTCAGAACTCGAGAGCCTGTTCCATTTAGTGAAACTGACATGAACCGTGCTTCAAGTACCGACAGTGGCTAAAGGCACTAGCGGCACCCTCCACAAATATGTGGGCGCAATCTAAGAGTAAGCAAATCAAAAAAACAAGAAAAATGGGACTCTGAAATTGAAGACTAGGGGTGGAGAATTACATTAGTGACTTGGAAACTACTCCCATCCCGTTTCACTAGCTTTCTTAAAATGCAATTAAATTCCGTGCAACTTCCTACCTTTCATGCAAAAAACTACAGCTTCCCCGCCGAACTACTCCCAGATGGCCACACCTGGTGTATGTGCTGAAGAATCTCCAACTCCCGCCACAGGTTTGGCTTGTGTCCGCCCCAAAGCGGAAGTGACTTAAGAGGAACAAACTGAGAGTTCAAATACATACCAAGAATATAAAACTTTTACGTTCTGAGAAATCTTTCACCTGACCACCTTCCTCTCCTACCCCGTATCTCTTCTATTAGTATGGCGAAAAGGATTCATCAGAGCCTCGCAACAACGAATTCTCCACCCCAAACTTCAAATCATTCAAACTTGTCCCTTTTCCTTGGCCAATAGGGGTGGCATGGATACCGCCAATGAACTACAGTTACCACCAGCCACCGCGGGAACTAAAAGGAGAAAAGTATATGGGCGGGAGCAAAGTACATTGGGAAATGTAGTCCGCTCCAGGCCCAAAAGGGCCATCACCCCGCCCTCAGAGAACCTGCAGAAACCAGGTGTTAGTCTTAGAACCCGTTACCGCTAAGGGGAGGCGCCAATGTCTTAAGCAGCATTCCCCAGTAAAATTTTTCTTTAGTCTTATAAAGCATTAGAAATATTCCTGGAAGAAATATGGTTGTCTTTCCAATATCTCCAAGTCAGTATAAACTCCCAGAACTCCCCGCATCAGGTTCCAACTCGTGGGAAAAGGTGGCTCTTTTACAAGTGGTCAAAATGGCTGTCCTCTTAGTTTTCCCATTGGTTGCCCTTTGCGTCCTTCAAGGGCAGCTACTAGCCATTGATTGGTTCTTCTTCACTTGAGGGTGGAGAAAGACTTGGCACGGCTCTCCCGCTGCCTGAGAAGAGATAAAGGGGTGGAGAGAAGGCAATTTTTCCAGGCGTGATTGGATGATCTTCATGTAACTCCGAGAATGTACAGCCTATGATTTGTCGATTGTCCCTCAAAGAGAACGAAGAGGCGGGGTTAGTGCGTGGTGGGAAGGGGCGGGATTCTGCCAGCTCCGGCTGCTGCTGGAGCCGGTGTCCGGGCTGGTGATGGGGTTAATTCCCTTTCGTAAGACTCTTGCTTGCACCCACCCAGCCCCGCCGTCGCCCCGCCGCGCCGCACTCCAACCGCCTCCTCCTCCTCCTCCTCCTCAGTAACGCGGGTAAGAGATGCCCTCCCCTCCCCCCTTTAGGTCCCCGGGAATAACGCGCCTCGCTCCCCTCCCCCGCCCGCCAACCGGTATCGCTAACGGAGAAGGAGGCAGGGGAGAGATGTGGTTTGAGAAGGTGGCCTTACCCTCCGAGCCGTCGGCGCTTCAGCCAGGGCCCCGCCGATGTGCTACTACTGCTGCTGCTGCTGCTGCTGCTGCTGCTGCTGCTGCTGCTGCTGCTGCTGCCAGCCCGCTGGGAGGTCGGGTTCCGAGGGACTCCGGCTCTCCTGGCCCGCCGCTGCGGCTGCAGCTCCATCCCCTTACCTTGTGCCCACCGCCCCCACAGGGGCCATGTGAAAAGCAACCCCCTCGAGGCCTAGCGGAGGAGGCTGGAGAAAGGTTCCCAAGTCCCTACCATGGCTGCTGCTGCTACCCTTGTAGCCCCAGGGACTCGGGAACCAGCCACAGCAGGCCTGCCAGGAACGGGTGCGGTGCGTGGTTCTGCTCTCGGGTGGCTGGAGCCGCTGCCCCGGACTCCCACGGCCACGGCCCCCGGCCTTGTACCGGGAGAATTTTGAGAAAGGAAATAAGGCATTCCGACTGGTTGGTGAAATGTAGGTACATCTTGCCTCTGTACCAGAAAAATGCACAATGGGAAATTTAAAAATAAAGTTGAATGAATGTCAGTGCCATGGACTCCGGGAATCAGATTTACACACTTCATGGTTGAGTCTTAGGCTGCCCCCCCAAAAAAAATTCCTGTATGTTTGAAGTTTTTGTCATTCTCTATTTTTGTTGCTAGGTGCAGAGAAGAGTGCATCTATTCTTTGAGCTTGCTTTTTTATGTAGAAACTTACATTGTTGAGGCTATCATGCCCGTGTGTAATTGTCCTGGGATAGCAAGTAAAAGGTGAAGAGGTGCTAGTAATGCTTAGTAAATAGCAGATGATTTTTGTAATGAGATTTTCCAGGGGAAAAAATGTGTGTATGTATACGACCAAGATTATAATTTGCCCAGTTGTAATTCTGAATATATCCTTTGTATTTAGCTTAAATGTCATTGATTACAAAAACTTTTAAGTAATGAAAAGATGGTTAAAGTCATACTGGAAGCCCACCTATTTATATTTAAAACAGTAAGATCTGTGTAACGTTTAGTATGGTGGGATACCAGTTTGACTAGAGTAATTTAACAAATTACACACTTTAACAAATTAGGCGTATTTGGCCATGTTTGAGAGCAAATGCTTCTTCCTCACGTTGGGTGCTCATCTTTTCATTCCTTAGTTTTTTGCCTGGGTGAATATGTCCTTAAAGGATTCTATAATTTATAATAGACATGTCTGTAATCAGATAAAATTCTAGGCCCACTTCTGAGGCTTGTTACCAGAATAAGCCTGGATTCTGAAGAAATATCTGAGTTTTGACTAAATGTTAGATCGTATCTTCAGGATCTGAAAAGACTATACTGGCTTAATGATATTCCATATTTTATAGGTAATACACCTAGATACATGTAAATCCATAGATTCATGACCTGGAAGAAATTTGGATGTGCTCTAATTTTTTTAAGTAGAAGGCATAACCCTGAGAGCTAAATCCCCTCAGCTCCCCACATATAGTATATATTGCTCAACATAGCATTTTCTAAAACTTCTTGGTTAATTGATAAATTACATAATTGATGCTTTCTGATCTTGTGTGCTCTATGTACAGAAAGGGCTGCTAAAAATGTAGGAGGCTTCTACATTCTCTTATTAGCTTATCTGAGTTTCAGTTCAGTTTCCTCATCTATAAAATGGGTATGATGCTTAACTCATGGAATTGGGAAAATTAAAGATGAAATATGTAAAACCCATAACATTGTGCCTAACACATAGTATGTATGATTAAATATTAACTGTTCCTATTAAGATTGAACATGTTATGATTAAATATCTCATACATATTAAGAGAATAAGTTTTTTATTCACATGCACAGGTGTTGCAGCCTCAGAACATGCTTCATTAGTGAAGAGTACTGTGTGGGTTTTCATTTATGTAGTGACTTAAGTGCGGTTTACAGCTAGTCATTTTCAGAATGAAAGGTATGTGGGAAATTGTTCAATTTGGGTATTAGACTTGTTGCTTATTTTAAAGAATTTTTATTTTTGTGTTAAAGGGCAAGTATTTGTGAAATATATTTCAAATGGATTATTTGAAATATAAATGATAATATATTGAGTGATAAGTTAGTGTAATTTTTAAATTTTATTTAGCTGATATGTGTTTCAAAATATAGTTTATGGGGAAGCTGGGATGGCTCAGTGGGTTAAGCGCTGACTTTGCAGCACCGGGGACCAGGGATCGAGTCCAGGCTGGTGCGGAACCATGTGCTGAGCTGGAGTCTCTCTCTCTCTCTCTCTCTCTCTCTCTCTCTCTCTCTCTGTCAAAAATAAATAAATAAAAATATATTAAAAAAAAAAAGATATAGTTTATATAGTTACTACCCATATTTATTGTGCTACCAGGCTACTGGCAAGCAACAGTTTTATAGTGCCAGGTAGGTTCTAGCTTTAATTTTATTTATTTTAATACAGAATTAGAAAGTCATTTAAATTTGTTAAGACCAGAGGCTGACTACAATTTTGTTGGTTTTTAATTTTCATTCTTTATCAGTATTTTCGCGTTTCTTTTCTGTGAATCAGCATACCAGACATGTTGATCCTTTCTCCTCCCAGGCACTTTTGAAAATGTACTGTGTCTTTACACATAATAGTGAACTTGGAGTTTGAACAGTTAGACAAGTTTAAGGTTAGCATGAAAACAGTTTTATTATGAAGTCTTCTGACAGTAATGTCTGGCCAGGGTTCAAGGCAGCTACACCCTATACTGAATAGTGAGCTGAGGTACATAATGTTGTGGCAGGCTTCCCAATTTATTAAACCCAGTACAATTGGATGCTCCTTTAAGGAGCCTTACATGGCAGCAAAGGTAGAAAATTTTATAAAATTGAAATAAGCTTTTTAAAATACTATGCAGAAGATATGCATTGCCATACCTTGCCAAGTAATAAAAGAGATTTTCTTGTACTGATACTTTAAAATACCTAATTATACCCATTTGAGTTAATGTTAAATTTTAATTCCTCAAGCCAAAGAGTTGATAACACTTCTCCATTCTTGAAAATGTTATAGTAGTAAACACTTTTTAAAAATATTTTTTATTTTTCAGTTACAGTTGACATTCAGTATTGTTTTATATTACTTTCAAGTGTAGTGCATAGTGGTTAGACATTTATATAATCTACAAAGTTATCCCTCTGGTAACACTAGTACCCACCTGGCACTGTACATAGCTGTTACAATATTATTGACTGTATTCCCTGTGTTGTACTTTATATCCCTGTTACTATTTTGTAATTACCAATTGGTACTTCTTTATCCCTTCTCTTCTTTCACCCAGAGCCAAGGGCCCCTCCCATCTGACAACTATCAGTTTGTACTCTATATCTATGAGTCTGTTTTGTCCGTTTATTTTGTTCTTGAGATTTCACTTAGAAATGAAATCATATGGTATTTGTCTTTTTCTGTCTGACTTATTTCACTTAGTATAACTAGGTTCATCCATGTTGTTGCAAATGGCAAGATTTCATTCTTTTTAATGGTTGAATAATATTCCATTGTGTATAGGTATCACATCTTCTTTATTCAGTCACCTACTACTGGCCACTTAGGTTGCTAACGTATCTTGGCTATGGTAAATATTGCTGCAATGAACATAGGGGTGCATGTATCTTTTCTAACTAGTGTTTTGAATTTCTTCTGATAAATACCCAGAAGTGGAATTGCTGGGTCATAAGGCCTATTTTTAATTTTTTGAGGAAACTCCAAACTGTTTTCCATAGTAGGGGCACTAATTTTCAATCTCACGGACAGTGCACAAGGTTCCCTTTTCTTGACATCCTGGCCAACACTTGTTTGTCAATGTATTGATAATAGCCACAATAGTAAATACTTAAGACTTATCAGTTTGTAATATATTGTTGCTATTTTAATTAGAAAATTTCACTATTAACACTTTCATGATCTATTGTAAATATGTTAGGCAGTCTGTGTGTCAAAGAGCTATGTTTACAAATGGCAGTGTACTTTTCAAATAGTTCTGACAGCTCCAAACTAGAGAATCAAAACTGTCTTTATAGTGACACCTGTATACAGTGATGATAATTATTTATAATTTATAACTAAACTCAAATGGTTATTGTAAAGAGAAGAGAGTATGTCAGTTTTTTCTCAGTGTAATAGTAGTCTTTTTCTAAAAACTAAATTATCTTCCACTTAATCCCTATGAATTCTGATGTTTAATAATAACACAGACATGAAAAAATATATAATCAAACAAAATTTTAAGTTAACTTTGCTTTCCCAATAAGGATACATTATGTAATTAAACAAATTTGCTTGTACCTGATAAGACATGAGCCTGTGTGTCTTTTCCAGAATTTAATTCAATTAGTCATTGACTGATGGTTGAAATAAGAGATGAGTTATTTAATCCTGGCTCAAAGCTAGTTCTCTACCTTATTTTTCAGCAATTTGATTTTTGATCCCCAGATTTTATCTTTTAATATTTTGCATCGTCTTACCTTCTTAGGCTCCACATATGGCTCTTAATTTTTTTCTGGCAAGTGTTAAAGCCTATAGTTTTATGATCTATGTTGTTCTCTCTTTGCCTTCTGAATTGTAGATTTGTAACTTTTTTCTAAATTTCTACCTGTAAGCTCACTCCTCTAGGTAGAGATTTTTGAGCCTTATTTCATAAATACTTAGACTACATAGCATGTTTAAATAATTGTTCTTATAGCCTGCTTAACTAATGTTTTCATCTGCAACTCCCTAAAACTACTTCCTCTACAAATGAAATTAAGTATGGAAAATAAACTATGTTTATTTTTATTCTTGACCTTTCTTCAAAGACTAATTTAATATTGTCTAAGAGTTTAAAGTACTACAATTTGATTTTGCCCAGCTTTAGTTTGGTCAATGATGACTATAAATTACTTTTGCTGTCTTGTACAGGAAAGAAGTTCCATACCTGGTATAAAATATCACCTTATGGTGTGAGTTACGAGTTTAAATAACTGGAGATTTACCTTTGCTATCTTGACTCACTAGTGAGGGAAGCTGTGGGATTTATTTATTTATTTATTTATTTATTTTGAAGTGGTGGAGGTGGGGGAATCTCTTCATATGTATGCAAAGCTATTAAATGAGCATAAGGCCCTTATGTTAAAAGTTCTCTTGGGGAAGAAACTTGCTTACTACAGAATTGCTATGTTTAAGAATAACTACCTTTTTACTGAAAACAGTTCAAATGCCCTTCAGTGGGTGAATGGTTAAATTGCTATATTCATACCATAGAATACTATGCAACAATAAAAATGAATAAACCATTGATACACACAGCATTGTGATGGATCTCAAACAGCCGTGTGGTTTCATTAATATTCTCCAATTATAGAGATGGATAATAGATTAGTGATTGCCAGGCATTAGGGTGAGTTGAGGGGGGAGCATGATGGTTGTGACTGTAAAGCATATGCATGAGGGATTATTATGGTAATGGGAAAGCTCTGTATCTTAATTGTGATGGTAGTTACATAAAAATTTACATGTGGTAAAATTGCATAAAAACAAATGAGTGCATGTCAATCTGGTAAAATCTGAATAAGGTTATTGATTATATCAATGTTAATCAGTTTTTTTTTATATTGAACTACAGTATACTGTATTGTGTAATGTTATTGGAGAAATGGACAAAGAGTACATAGGAGCTTGCTTTACTATTAGTTTTTGCAACTTTTTATGAATCTAATTATTTAAAAATTAGGAAATTGAGTACAAAAAAATACCCATTACTTATGTATGTTCCTGTATAGTATTGTGGGGGGTGGGAGAGGGAGTCTGTTTTAAATACGTATCCTCTGCAAAATAACATTCATACATTTCATATTATTCATTTGTATTACTTTTACTGTCATGTTCATATATATCTAAGCACAATATAAATACCCCTATATACGACATATTCAAGATGTGGTTCCATTTTCATTTTATATGCTTTGTTTTCTCTTAAATGCCAATTCTTTCCTCATTCTGCTTTTTTGGGGTGCTTGCTGTCCTTCTACTTTATAACTTCTCTTCAATATAAACTAGAAAGAATTTGATCTCAATCACCTATATTGTTCATTTTTCAGTTGCCATAAGGCTTGTGATTTTTTTTTTTTTTTTTTTTTTTTTTTTTTTTTTTTTGGTTTTTTTTTTTTTTTTTTTTTTTTTTTTTGGCTTGTGCTTTTTGAGCAAGCTTTTGTGGGAAAAGAAATCAATCAGGTAATAATTTAGCCTTTGCTTGAACTATTTGAGTGACACGGGTGCATTCCTAGGGGACTTGGTGTCTACATTACATTTCCATGTTTTGAGGTCTTGAGATAAACAGATACGTATGTATATATTTTTGATGTAGGAACAGCGGGCATAGTCAGAGGAAGAGGAGGTCCAGCTAGTCCCCGATATAATTAAAATGTTATCATAAAGATGCATCAATATCAATATTACCTGTCCCCTCTAAGGTGTTGGTAGGGATGGAAGACTACCTACCCAGAACTGAGACCCTCCTGCTTAGTCCAGTTGTCCCAAAAAGGGAGAAAGGAAGGAGAAGTAACCCTATAGATGTCGTCAGTAGGTAGCACTTATCTCCCCTTTATACTCCCCCTGGCTATTTAGTGCCCTCCTTAGGCTTGCCAGGTTGTAATCCATATTGTTACTGGCTGAGAAGCTAGATCTAAGTCCTCAGAGCACTTTAGATCTTGTCACAGAATTAGACAACTAGACCCTAATGGTATCTTTGTGGCTTTAGGTTTTGTCTTACTTGATGTATGACCACAATAAAGATATGTTTTGAAGGACATTTTAAAACCTATTTTTAGATCATTTTGATAAATTGATTTGAGTAAACTGAAGCTCAGATTTAAGTGTTTTACTTGAGTCATTTTGCCAACATTTGTATCTTTTGAAATCAAAAAGATTGCATGTTCAAGAGATTGTAAACTTTTTTTTTTCTTTTTTTTTTTTTGGCTACCAGCCAGTGTGGAACTTACTACATTTTTAAATTAACTTTTTGGAGGGTTTGTATTTTTTAAAGCTTTTTTAAAAATCAAAAATCAATTCATACACATAAAAGTCAAACAGCACAAAGATCTGTAATTGATGATCATTTCCTTATCTACTGTTTTATTATCAGGACTCATGAGTCTCTTGAAAGCTAGAATGTTCTTAGCACCAGAAGTCAAATGGGTTCTTTTTTTGCTTTCATCAATTTGTCGAGATCCTATCACATTGTTTATTACGGTACACATTAGAAACAGGGATTTTCTGTAATTATTTTTACTTTTCCTTGTGATTCTAATGGTCTTTTTTCTGATTGACAAGCAGTGTACCATCAACATATCTTCAAAGTTATTCAATCTGTTTCTTGGAGGCCTCTTTCATTCAAAGATTGTCTCTTGGATTCCTTTGTCCTTCTGTCATTCTGGGTCTTCCCTTCACTGCCCTCCTGGTTGAATCAAGTGTTTGCTGAATCCTGTAGGTCCTTCCTCTTTCTTGGTTTTTACACTTGCGCTAGATAATAACCTGCAGTATTTTCCCAAGAAAGGTGTGCTTTAGGAAGTGAACGTTTTGAAACCTTATATGCCTGAAATCTTTATTCTGCCACCATACCTAATTGATAGTATAGAATGCTAAGTTCAAAATCATTTTCCTTTTGTACTTAGACATATTGTTAATGTGTTCTAGCATCTGAGTTGCTTTTGTGAGATCTACTGAAATTTTCCAATCATAATGCAAATTTGATAGATTACTCAGTTCTACAGTTATTAACATTTTGCTCTTATATCTATCTTCCATTTTATTTCTTTGATGTATAACAAAATAAATTTCACAGATCAGTGTTCGTCACTCCTAAACACTTTGGTATACATATAATTAACTAGAGTTTAATATCTGATTACATTTTTATAGATAGATATGCATACAGAAAAATGCACAAATCACAAACATACTATTCAGTTAAGTATTTGACAAATTGTTCACATCCTTATAACCCATATGTCTATCAAAATATAGTACATTACCATTACCCCAAGAAACAACAAGCAAAAGTTCTAATTTTTTTGTTAATATATATTGCATTTTCCTGTGCTAGGACTTATATAAATGAAATCACATAATAGTTACTGTTTTGTATAAGGCTACTTTTACTAAACATGTATTTCATAGTTATGTTGCATGTATGAATAGTTTGTTTTTATTACAGGGTAATATTTTACTGTATAAATACACAATTTGCTTTTCTATTCTGTTGATGGCCACCTATGTGCTGTTTCTCATTTTTATTTATTATAAATAAAGATGTTTGACTCATAAGAAGAGTATTTGAGAATGAGTTTTAAATCCATCCTGACATGCGATATATACTGCACAAAAATCCATTTATTCATTTCTTCTTTATTCCATTCTTTTCCCAATTCTTCAATTTTTGTTAATACAAAATTAAGTTGCAACTTAGGTAAGAATACTGTCACACTTTCTATGATTTCTTGCTATTCTCAGTAATACTAAGAGTAAGTATGAAGATTATTTTAAATTATCCTTTTTTAAAGTTTTGAACATTCTTTTTTTTTTAATATATATTTTATTTATTTATTTATTTATTTATTTATTTATTTATTTATTTATTTTCACAGAGGAGAGACAGAGAGATACAGAGACGGAGAGAGAACTGAACTAGGGGAGCTCCCAGCTCAGCATATGGTTCCGCACGGGCCGGGGCCGGGACTTGATCCTCGGTCCCCGGCGCCGCAAAGTGAGCACCTAACCCACTGAGCCATCCCAGCTTCCCCAAGTTTTGAACATTCTTACTGAAATTTTAGAACTAATTTTTTAGTCCATTGAGGACTTTAGGTAATTAGATGTTTATATTAATTAGGTGTAATTTAGAGTTTGTTTTTCCTAGAAGTTAGCATTTCAGCATAAAGTCATTGAATATTAGAGGTAGACGTTTTTAAAGAATATATTAGTCTGAAATTAACTTTACATATGAATCACACTTGATTGATCCAGAGAGGCGTGACATTTTCAGTTATGAATGCATTTGGTTGTGTTCTTCTTATATATGTTTGTTTGGTTTGTTTTAATAAAGATGATCCCTTCTTGGAGAGAGAGCTGATTCTGGGTGGGGAGCACATAATACAATACATAAACAATGTGTTGTGGAGTTGTACACCTGGAAACTATATAAATGTTACCAACCACTGTCACTCCATTAAATTTAACAATTACAAAAAAAAAAAAAGATGATCCCTTCTACTTGTTACAGTTTTGGAATGGGAGTTTAAAGACCCAAGTTTAGAATCTTATATTTATGATCCAGTGGGTCTTTTTCAGCTCTAAAGTTTTGTTAAATTTGTATGGTAAATTAAGAGTGAAACTTTTGGTTGCCATGCTACATTACACGAAAGATTTTATCCTGGTATAATGTTCAGTGTACACATTAAACAACTTTTTGTGAGTGTTGATTTTTTTTTAATAAATGCTGATTTTTAATTTTTTCTTTTTAAGATTTATTTTATTGTTTTTTTGTTTTTTTTTTTGGTTTTTTTTGTTTTTTTTTTATCTTTTCACATTTATAGAGAGAAATTATCTTTTTGTCTTCAGTGCATATTTATTTCTATTTTACTTTTTGACAGATAGAGAGAGAGACAGAGACAGAGAACCGAACTGTGGGAACTCCCCAGTTCAGCACGTGGGTCCTGC